>CAJHNH020005930.1:12500-16478 GCA_905116865.2 Candidula unifasciata | reverse complement strand
TTGTCGAATTTTTAAAGAGCCTCCCCTCTTTTTGGTTGCTGGTTTTTATTTGTTCTCTTGTTAAATACAGGTTTTGGGGTTTTTGTGGCTAGTTTTTCAGGAGAGGTAGCCAAATCAACCCAACCTCCCTTTTTGCCCCCTTTTACGACAGGCTGGGGGTGCGGGTTCACATTTTTTGCTTCCCGTGGGGGCCCCCCCGGGGTGACACACGGGCGATTAATATAATATATATTAATATGGGGGTGTGTGTTGTGTGTATGGGGGTTTGTAAAATGTCCCTTTCTCCACGGTGGGGGGGAAGCAGGAAATTTTGGGTTGTGATTAGATATAAAGTAAAAAAAAAGTTTTTCCACAATATTTTTTTCCCTTTAGTGGAATTTTTTTAGGGGTAGTTTGGCATTGTAGCCGAAGTAGTGATTTTTCGTGCTTGGTTTAAAAGCTCTCGTTTTGGTTTTTTTGCGAAAATCAGATTTTAAGGGCAAGGTATAAACCCTTTTATTTTCTTTAATTGGGGTTTACATTAGTAGATTTATAACTATTTCACTCCTTCGACGAGAATGCCTATTCTACTTCATGTTCACCAGCTGTAGATTACGGAGGAAAGTTTTGGTTGCTCATCCACTTTTTCCAAATCCATTCCGACCTGGAAGGAAACAGCCTCTTACGGCACGTGTATTAGGAAGGTATTAGGTATGTTCTTTTCGTCCCTCTCAAAATGGGGCCACGAAACACACACAAGCAGACATAAAGAAACAAAGGGGGCACCCTTGAGGTCGTGAAAGCATTTTACATAATAAACAAACTGACAGTGTATTGCCTGGCACTTATAGAAAGAAGTAGAAAGATAAAAGTTCACACTCGACAGCATAAAAATTATTACAGTCGTCTTTGCATGTTGTCTAGTGTGTCATTCTTCATTCTACCTCTCTTAACTATAAATGCCCATCAATACACAGAGGCATGTTTGTCTATATTCATAGACATATTCATGCCTGTTTTATAAATGCTGTTCTGTGTCTACATACAAAGACAGCAGGCGAAATGGTTTTCCCACTTGGAGAAAATGCCTTGTGACACCATACCATACAAAGCATACATGGAAAGAGAAGAAGGACGTAGAGCACGAGGTAGACCAAGAACAATATGGAAGGATAACATCAGAGAAACTCTACAATAGCACGATGTGCCTATGGTCGAGGCGGCCAGAAGAGCTAGAAACAGAACCTTATATCTCCCTCGACACCCACAGTGGTAAAAGAGGAAGTGAAGAAGATGAAGAAGTTCTGGGTCTGTCATTTCCAGATATTTTTGTTTAGAAGACTATCATAATAGTATAATAAAACAGTCACTTGACATACGCACACAAAGGAGCTCATAAAAAAGCATTGTTTTATAGGTCTTCTGTCCTGCATCCAAAAGAAAGTAAATGCCAGTAATATATTATATTATATTAAATAATAAATATATAAATATTAGGGCTGTACCGAATATTTGCTTCGTATTCGCTTCGGGGCCGAATAGTGGACCTAATAACTATTCGGTATTCGGCCGAATGGTTGCGGTCGGGTCGTATACGAATAGTGGTTACCTTACACCTGTTCATGGACTGGTAGAAAATAAACATGTCAAGATTTCCCACCTTGGTTCATACTGTCCTTCGTTATCTCTGTGCACCACCTACGAGCGTACCAAGTGAACGTCTGTTTAGTAAAGCTGGAATTGCCTTCAGTGAGACAAGAAGCTGCTTTAACAAATTGCTGTAAGTCCTGGACAATCGGTAGGCAGGCCATACAATTTCTCGAAACCTCAGAGATGTGGTATTACAGAACAATGCTTAAAATATCCTGCATAGTGAACGAACATCGAACTAGGGCGAGCTGTGCTTACTACAATAAGACTAGTGAACGAACATCGAACTGGGGCGAGCGGTGCTCACTACCAGAAGACTGGTGAACGAACATCGAACTGGGGCGAGCGGTGCTCACTACGAGAAGACTAGTGAACGAACATCGAACTGAGGCGGTGCTTACTGCAAGAAGGCTGGTAAACCAGCAATGAACTAGGTTGAGCAGTGCTCACTACAAGAAGACTGGTGTACAGGCAATGAACTGGGACGAGCAGTGCTCACAAGAAGACTTGTGAACCGCCAATGAACTCGGACGAGCAGTGCTCACTACAAGAAGACTGGTGAACGAACATCAAACTGGGTCGGGCAGTGCTCACTACCAGAAGACTGGTGAATGAACATCGAACCGAGGCGAGTGGTGCTCAGCGATGTAGTATTACAGAACAATGCTCAAAATACCCTGGACAGTTCCCCCCCCCCCCCTTTCCCCCAAAAGCAACCAAGAAGTCTTGATAGAGGCGGGAGCCCGAAGACAACTCCTCACAGACATCAGAAGGACAGTCATCATTTGTCGACCATGTTATAAGATGATGAGGGAAAATGAAACAAGTGGTGACCACTGAAAAGATATGTGGAAGGAGGGATAGAGGAAGAGAAGATTTTTGACAGTCTTGTTGCATGGCATGGAGGTGTGTCAGCACACGAACTAATACATGCTGCAGGAAATCGCAGATTATGGCGAGGTATAATCGCCCATACCAGTCGGCAAAGCACCTGATGATGATGATTCACTATTCGTATTGGTATTCGTATTCGGCCAAATAGTTGGTCCAGCTATTCGTATTCGGCATAACCCCCCCCCCCCCCCCCGGCAACCAACACCCTCACCCCTTCGTGGCAATCATATCATCTTCTACAAAGTATGGGAAAGTCAGAGCCAGACGAAATATTGTTGTTAAATTGAGCTTGGCATCCGTGTCCACCTAGGCAAAAATGGGTAGCATTAATCTGTACTGAGAAGTAAATGCGGCCAGTGTAACATCTACCGCATCACCCATCGAGTACCAGTACTACTGCTACCACTACTACCACCACCGTCACAACAACAACACAAAACGGTCACTACTGTCTGTACAGGTCGTTGTAGCTAGAGGAGTTGGCGCCACATGCTGTCGTCACGGACTGTTTAGTTTAAGTGTGTCCCCGACATAAAACTCTGTCACCTACCCAGTGGTGGAAACCACAGTAATATTCCGTGATTGAAAAAAGTACACTTGAAGACTCCCCTCCCCCATCTAAGTCTGTCTGTCTGTCTGTCTGTCTGTCTGTCTGTCTGTCTGTCTGTCTGTCTGTCTGTCTGTCTGTCTGTCTGTCTGTCTGTCTGTCTGTCTGTCTGTCTGTCTGTCTTGTCTATTCATCCATCCCTCAACCCATCTGTCAGCTGGCCTGTCCGCCCGTCCGCCTGTCCGTCTGCCTACCTGTCTGACTGTCCGCCCGTCTGTCTATCTGTCTGTCTGTTCCTCTGTCTGTCTCCAGACCACCAGATCAAATTGACACAGAGGTCACATTTTCGTCTCCCTACAGCTTATCCAGTGTACCTTCATGTTATCTACAGTAATCTGCTCTCTTCGTAACAACTTTCTCCGGGTCAAGACCGGACCAGTCAACATTCCTGGGGTCTACTCTAAAACTCACAAATGACAGACATGCCCACTTCGACCAAAAAAAAAAAAAACGGACAAATAAATACATAGATATGTGCAAGCCTTGTTCGTGATATTTGTTTAGTTAGAGTTTCGTAGTTTGTACATTACTACACATTACCACACATTTCTACACATTATTACATATTGCTACACATGTTCACCATAATCTACGTTTAGTGTTTCAAAGTTTATTCATTTACACTTTAGTAACGGTTTATATTTTATGCACGCGATAGCAAGATTTAACGATGTGGCACCATATGGTTGAGAATCTATGCTCCCTTAAGAGATTTAAAAAAACATGAGAAGAAGAAGAAGAAGAAGAAGAAGAAGAAGAAGAAGAAGAAGAAGAAGAAGAAGAAGAAAGAAGAAGAAGAAGAAGAAGAAGAAGAAGAAGAAGAAGAAGAAGAAGAAGAAAGAAGGAAG
>CAJHNH020005930.1:0-7500 GCA_905116865.2 Candidula unifasciata | reverse complement strand
AACAGCAGAAGGCAGGATACCAAGAAGGAGGGGAAGGGACTGACCAACATGAAGTTGTTCACAGGATATAAGTGACTCCTTGAATATGAAAGTACATGAGGTGGGAAAGCTGACGAGAGACCGAGTTGCTTTCAGGCGGACTGATGAAAGTGACGTTCTGCAAAGGGCCTGCTTGCTACATGATGATGATGAAGTATCATAGTAAGTAAATAAAGAACCCTTTCTTACGCCAGTGCCGCATCCAACATGCGATGCTAGACACATTTTTGTCAACAGGCCAAATGACCTTAGAGGTTGATGTGGTCAATATCGTGCCGGCCGTCTTTACTTCCCAAGAATTAGTCCGATACCCATGTTAGGCTGGTTTGACATAAGAGCCAACGTCATTGTTGAAAAGAAATCAAGCTCAGTGTGGAATGGAACCCATGGCTTTCGGACCAGCCAGCGGAGCGTCTAGCCGCTTCACCACGGAGGCTAAGGGATTTGTCATAAAGGATATTATAGTCAGTTGCAATTTTTTCTCAGGACGTTACACACCAACTCCAACATCTGTGTGTGCTTTTACTAAGCAATTTTACGTTCACATGAACATTAATTGATAGTTTGCCATTACGTTGACGTTACCTATGTGTTTGAAGTGTGGCCGCCTGCTACAGCACTTTGAAAAATACTTCACTTTGTGCGTTCATGTGTGCCTGCGAAACTTATTTCCTCTTTTTATTTTAAAACCCCAATCCATTAAGGCCTTTGATTTGGCTGAAGTATTTTACTTTCAGGGAAAATATCCTTTCTTTGAGTCACACTCTGTCGATTTTTAATGTTTAATTAATAATCGAAATCATAGCACTCGGGACATTCACATAAGCGCTCCGTCTCCATCTTCAATAGTAAGCGCAGAGTACCAAATCCAACGGTGCCAATAACAAGTATGATCGTATATCAGTCTTCCCCGTGTGGGTTCCGGGGGCCCATTGTGAGGAAAACAAGAATAGACCTACTGTCCACCCCCACCCCCGCTCCCCAACCCAAACAAGAAACATGTTGTAAGAGTTGACTAACTTGGACGTTCCTTCAAAGTCAAAATGCATCTGCCCAAGCGGCAAGGAACAACCAGTCGCACACAAGTAAGCCAATAAAGCGGATGTACACGAAACAACTCAGGCCCTGACACAAGCCCAAAGTCTAAACGGACGAATAACCAGGACTTTCCGCCAGAGCTTATAGTCCGTGATATTTTAAGAATGTTTCTGCAACATTTGAGTGCAAAAAATTCAATTTTATATAGAATCATCAACAATTATTATAGTTCGTTTGCTTTATATCTAAGCCAGAGCTCTCCTTTCTGAATCTTGTATCATGGCTTCAGATATCTGTATCGCTTCACGCTAACTTCGTTGACATCTGCTCAATTGATGTAATGTACACTAAACATAATAATATTCCTGATAGACACTGCAATACGTTGTCAAAGTCTGTAGGTCGCCTTGCTGTTTCAAACGCTCACACCATTCTCGTAGCAGATCTGAACGTAGTGATACATTTTGGAAGCTGCGTTTAGCCCGATGTTTTGGTATCACAAAATTGGTACGGAGTAAGCTCGGTGTATTATCGTCTGCAGCCCCGGCTTTGCGTAGCTCTTGTATATCTGAGGGTGAAATTAAACATAATGTATTAATGACCTGTTATTGTTGGATAATGCGAAAAGTACTTTGTATTAGTGACCTATCTATCATTGTGGCAGAACGTGAAACAAAATCTGTATTAGTGAAGTAACACTTGGGGATGACTCTGAGAGTTCATTTGTATTTGTGACCCATCTTTAAAGGTGACTATAATAGATAATTTCTATTAGTGACTTATCATTGTGGGAGAATATGAAGATAATTTGTATTAGTGACCTATGACTGTGCGAGAATATGAAAGATAATTTGTTTTATCCACTTATCACTGATAATGAAAATGAAGGAAAAGTTTTCTATTAGTGACCCATCACTGAAGATGATTATGAAAGATAATTTGTATTAGCAGCATATAACTGAAGTAGTGACATATGTCTGTGGGAAAATAGGAAAGATAATTTGTGTTATTAACTTATTAATATAGGAGAGTACGAAAGAACATTTGTATGAGTCATCTGCTATACAAGGATGTTTTAGAAACATAAGTAGTAGTAGTAGTAGTAGTAGTAGTAGTAGTAGTAGTAGTAGTAGTAGTAGTAGTAGTAGTAGTAGTAGTAGTAGTAGTAGAAGTAGAAGTAGTAGTAGTAGTAGTAGTAGTAGTAGTAGTAGTAGTAGTAGTAGTAGTAGTAGTAGTAGTAGTAGTAGTAGAAGTAGAAGTAGAAGTAGAAGTAATAGTAGTCGTAGTTTAAACAACGATATCCTTTTCAACACATCCTGGTTATAATTAGGATATATAGAGTGTTTTATATTTAAGTATTAGATATTTATGCTTACCAGTTATTTTTTTATTATTATTTTTATATAGTATAACATATATTAATTGTAACAAATTGGGAGTACACATTGTAAAGCTGGATATATTTTAGTTGTTTTGTTAACAAAATTATAACAATGATGTAATGTAATCTGTATTTTTAATATATTCTTATATATGTGTATGTGTGTGTAAATATGTATGTATGTGTTGTGTGTGTATATTATACACAAATACATATTTAATCATCATCCCATAACACTGCGTGTCGTTAGGTCACCAGTTGCTTTAGACTGTCTGATTAGCTCTCAGCTCTCTCCACAGTTGACTGGCAGATGGGGTGGACTTCATGGTTGCATGCCTAAGGCCTGTCTAGTCAATCAAATTCTGTGTCCAGCTTTGTTGTTGTTTTTTTTTTTCCCCCCCCCCCCCTCTTCCCCTCTATTAAGCACTGCAGTATTGTCTTTGAGATAGGCCACTAGATTTTTTTACATGTCTGTACCATTAAATTTTCCGCTTCTTCGCTGTAATCAAAAGAAGTTTTCGGTTGCCAGAGTGCTGGGTTACACACACACACACACACACACATGATGATTGGCACCTCTCCGTCTTTGTTTTATTGTGCTATGAGAAGGCATGGGACTCACAGCCCATGGCGATGGCGAGTGTGACTAGCAAGACCCGCCCGAGTTAAGAATAGTCTTCCACAATTATAGCATGGGATTTCCTGACAATTGTTATGAACATTTGTGTTTAGTCTCTTTCTTCTAAGACGCTCAGCTCTCATCAATTCTGTTTTTATTTCGTCCCTGATTTTCATTCCCTTCCCGACGTGCCCCTTCACACAACACGGTCCCTGGCATTTTGTTCTCACGAGTCTACCTCAGTGGCTGTATTATTCATGTCCCGCTTGCATACATTGTTAAATCGTAGTAAAGGTCAGCCTTGACATCGTCTACCCGCCTTTCATTCACATTAGAGGATATCTTTAGGGACTCTGCCATCCTCCATTCCCTTCGTAGACTGAGCATTAAAAAACTGTTGTAATACCGGCTCTTTCCAATACTTCAGTGTTTGTGATTTTTTCCTGTTTTTTCCATGTATTCTTCTTGGGCATCGCTTGTGAAAGCTATATCAGATCACAAACATCCCGACACACATGAATAACTTGTAATACAGTCTCACATGAATCGAAACCAGGTGGATTGGCTACTCTGAGGCCAACAACCCCCCCCCCCCTGATTTGCTTTTAGGGTGGGGGGGGGGGAGGAGGTGCTGAAAGACCCCTGCTCCCCTAGACAGTTTTACAAAGGGCTAAGTGCCCAGCCCCCCCCCCCACACCCCGAACATGTATAGACTTTCTCTTGTTTGGGTTTTAGTTAATACATTTCATATTATTTACTACTGATGAGTTTTTAATTATCGTTATTATTATTACGCACTAAAACACGCCTTAAACACCTTGAGCCAAGAACTCTAGAAGCTGAGTGTGTCCCAACCAACTCCCTCCTCCTCCGTTCCCCCCCCCCCCTGCCCCACCTACCAATATATGTAATAACTTTATGTTGATAACATAACAAGTAATAACGTTATGTTGATAACATAAGATGTATTAACGTTATGTTGATGACATAACATGCAATAACCTTCTGTTGATAACATAATATGTAAAAACTTTATGTTGATAACATAACATGTAATAACGTTATGTCGCACAGTAGGTCAGTAAACTTACATGTAGGGAAAGCTTCAGTACAGGTCACAGCCAAGAGGAGGATATTGAATACAAGCAGGATTGCGACTCCAGTGTTCATTGCAGCTTTTCTAGTAAGATACAAGGAGAATATGTTATACATAGATACACACGAAGAATGACAAGCTAGATATTGTGAGAGCCCTTTTGGGAACGAGTGAACAGTGCGGAGGCGCAGATAGATCATTATGGTCTGAGGAGAATGGCGCTGCGTTGTGTTACCAGGGGGTCTGGTCGACACTTAACACTCAGCGGAAGAATGAGACTGATATACAATCAGACGGCTAGTGGTGTCATCGGAATGGGAACTCTTCTCTCGGTGCTGAAGATGAGGACGGAGCACATACGGGAGTGTCACGAGTGTTGTTATTACGATTCCTAATTCAACACACAAAGAAAAGGCCAAAATCAAAGTATGTAGCTGGATGAAGCAATGACTAGAAAAGCAATCGCAGTTTCAACAGCAAACATCATATTGGTGTGTCTCGAGTGGTGTGAAAACGATTCCTGATTCAACACACAAAGAAAAAGCCAAAATCAAATAATGTAGCTGGTTAAAGTAATCACATAAAAAGGGTTCGCAGTTCCAAGAGCAAACAGGCCCCTGGTGGTCTAGTCTCCTCAGAGGAACTGCTTACAATTGCGATCTTTATTGTGCAGTGCTTGTTTTTGTGGTTCCATTAAGTCTTGTTGTCAGAGGACATTTTAATTGATGTTGATTCTTCTTTCTATAGCATTCTTGTAGCACCTCGGTACTGGTCTCTAAGGAGGAAGGTACCCACTGTACTTTCTTATTGGGGAGTTTGGTTTCCTTCCCGACTATGTCAGGACACATCTGTTGGAAATTGTTTCTGTTGTCTTCTTTCGGTTCAATCCTTCCGCCGCCATTGATGGATTCTTCTTTATATTGATGCTATATTCTTATTGGTTGATTTATTCTTATATTTTTCCTTTGCTGCTATTCTTTCCACTTGTTAACATCTAGGTTATTAGTTGGTAATGGTGACTAGTCCTTACAAAGACTTTTGTGTAATTTTGTCTTTCTTTCCTTCCTCTTACTTCTGTTAATTTTCTCTGTCTGGTGTCTTCTTAATTGTTTGGCACCTTTGATTTGGCTGTATCGTCTCCATTGATATTGTCATCTGTTCTCTCCTCATCTCTTCTCTCAGTTTCTTTCCGTATCATCTCCGCATGCGTCACGCATACATTCATGGCAATTAGGCTGTATTACTTGTGAGACCTAGGCTGCATACACCAGTGGGACCAAGGCTGAAAACACTCGGGGGACTTAGGCTGAGGGTGTGGGGTAGGGGTTAGGGTTAGGGCCAGTTTTAGATGTTTTAGTCGGTAAAATCTTTCACAGCTTGAAATACAGAACGCTTCGATCGCTGACAATCACAACGTGTCACCCCTAGAAGATAGTGCAGCCCGTGGGAAAGGACACGGCTCGTGAATGGAAGGACAAGAAATCTCGCGCGACGACGTGAAGTGGTTGTTTGCGGACTAAGATATTACTTGTACTAAGAACCTTATCAGACTATAGGCTCATCATCGGCGACTGGGTCTCTCGCTAGTAGACAACTTCGTCGCCGGTTGGAACAGTATTTAGGTCTGTCTCCTTTGATCGTATTAACACTGCAGAAGTCCTTTTCATGATTTTTGGTGGCGTGCAGTGCTAAATACTTTTATATGGCGATCATAGCCTAGTCACAAGTATAGCCTAGAGCTCCCCTTTTGGAGATGCTGGTTAAAGTGACGATTGTTTTTTATAGCAAAGCAACGGAACTATAGTCGCATCGGGTATAGGTGCTAGATATATATTTTTTACAGACCATCTGGCATGCGATGGGGGATGTGGTCGACACCACGTAGGTCTCCTTTATGTCGCAGGAAATTTCCTATCATCTACATTAGGCTGGGTTGACCTGCGGGTCCAAATTCAATTATTAAAATCCCATTCGCTACTGATTCGAACCAACACCCTTCAGACATGTAGACAAATGCAACCCTAAGTAAAGTAAAAAGATCCTTTTCCACGCCTTCATGCGTATTAGGCACATAGGGCTAGACCTATATGTTATAGACGAATCAGCACCCCATGGGTGACATGGTCAGCATCGCGACAGCCGCCTTTACTTTACAGGACTTAACTTAGTACCCATTTTTAAGGCTATGTCGACCTGGAAATCAAAGTAATTTCTGTATAAAGTCCGGCTCCGTCCGAAAGGAAACCAACGACCTCTGGGTCCGCAGGCGAGCGTCTTACCGCAACTGCACGTTGGCTCCCCAAAACCTAAATAAAGAGTTTACGACTTTTCGAATTATCTAGTTGGTAGGTAGGTTGTTGTACCCCACCAGGACATCGAACAAGCGATAAACACCCTGTGACACAAAGTGCCACTATGCGGATGAGGATCACGCGTGGAGAGGTCACAGAAACCCCTTTCAGCCGTTTAGGCCATATCTATGGCTAGGCCATATTTAGGGCCTGTCTATATTCAGGGCTCCCGGCAAAAGCCAGGGTGGGGCTTCGAAATAACAAAAAATTGCATCCCACGAGGGGATGATTTCTAATAATAATAATTATTTAGTTAATTTTTATCGCTTTTGAGACAACTTGGGACATACAGACACAATGTACAATAAAAACAAGTTAAGCACAGGACCCACTGGTCTAAGACACTGGTTTTAGTCACCAGTCTTCTCCTTATGGTT
Source organism: Candidula unifasciata (assembly GCA_905116865.2). Lineage (NCBI taxonomy): Eukaryota > Metazoa > Mollusca > Gastropoda > Stylommatophora > Geomitridae > Candidula > Candidula unifasciata. The sequence continues at coordinate 599 of CAJHNH020005930.1, read as the reverse complement.
TCGGGGCCCCAACAGCGGCGGGGGGGGGGGGGGGGAGGTGAAGGGAAGGTAGACTCCACTGCCGCCTAACAACCATGTCGTAAAAGATGGCTAATTGGGGGGTAAAATTAGTCTCAGTCAAAATTTTTGCTAGGGTAGCATCTTTGCAGTTTGGGAAAAAGGACACCTGTCTATGGAATGTTTTTCGAAACTCACGATCCAATTTTTAAGGTTTCGTGGCGAGGGGTTTTTTGGCCCTTTTCTTCGTTTTTTTAAACCTTTTGGCTGCATTTCGAACTTCATCCTTCGGTTCACATGTGAAGGTGGTTCAGAGATTCCTAGGGGTTTTGCTAGAGCTACGGAATTGGTGCTTTCTGTGACATTAGAGGGGCAGAACCACGTGCCATGTGGGATAAAATCCAATCCAATGTAGTCGCAACTTAAACCGAGAAATTGAAATCTTAAACTTTTATGGTTTTCATTACGGAGTGAGGCGACTTTTTTGTCGCGTGTTGAAGCGTACCCATGAACCTTTATTTAAATTTTAAAAGGGGGCCCGCAAAAATCAAAAGAAACCCTTTAACAATTCAAAAACACCGGGGGCGTAAACAAATAAAATT
>CAJHNH020005929.1:0-16483 GCA_905116865.2 Candidula unifasciata | reverse complement strand
TGTCTGCTAGCACCAAGATCACAGTATGTGTTCTTCGTTCGTCCAACGCTCTGTCTGCTAGCACCAAGATCACAGTATGTGTTCTTCGTTCGTCCAACGCTATGTCTGCTAACACCAAGATCACAGTTTGTGTTCTTCGTTCGCCCAACGCTCTGTCTGCTAGCACCAAGATCACAGTATGTGTTCTTCGTTCGTCCATCACAAGTGATGAGGATCACCCTGTCTTTCATCTATCATGAAACTGTACTTGACTGTGAGTCCGGAGGTGACTTATAAACCCAGTACGGGCCCGGAAGAAAGTGGAACAGTGAGGGCAGGAAAACGGTATCCGTAGATAAAGTGCCTATTATAGGGCTTTTCTAGCCTGCCTTAGCTGCTCATCTGCCCCCTTTCTTGCCGCCTGGCAAGTCGCTGCCCCAATTTAGATATTGTTCGCTATACAGTTCATTCTTGTGCAGTAGCCCCGCAAAATGCCACGGTTTATATTGCAGGTTTTAGATGATGCCTTTAGCGTGTCCTTACAGAGTTTTCGTCTGGTCACCACACAGTATGTATACGACACTATTTCATTTCCCCGTGAGCGTTCCGGAGTCCTGTTATAGGGAAAACAAGAAGAAACCCACTGCCTACCATAAAGCATGTCGTAAGAGATGACTAACTGGGAGCTTCCTTCAAAATCGAAGTGCATCTGCCTGAGAGGCAAGGAACTAGCAGTCTGCATACAAATGAGTCAGATATGTAAAATGGATGCACACGCATAGGTTCTGGAAAAGGGCTGCAGTCCAGAAGTGGATGAACAACTAAAATTTTCCGCCAGAGTTTACAGCTGGTGAACGCGAAGAAGAAGAAGAAGAAGAAGAAGAAGAAGAAGAAGAAGAAGAAGAAGAAGAAGAAGAAGAAGAAGAAGAAGAAGAAGAAGAAGAAGAAGAAGAAGAAGAAGAAGAAGAAGAAGAAGAAGAAGAAGACATTGCCAGTACATGAGAATGTCGGCAAAAAAAGGGCCCGTTTACCCCCCCCCCCCCCTCACTCCCCCCCCCTCCCCCCCCCCCCCCCCCCCCCCCCCCCCCCTTTACCGTTAGGCGTTTTTCCTGTGGCTGTTGAAGAGCAAACATTTCTAAGATTACTAAAAGATGAAACAATGGTCTATCTACCATGGCCAGGATTTTTCTCACGGAGGCAGCTGCATGAAAACTTTAAAGAACAGAGGTTGACACTAGCTTTTTGCCTTCACGACCTGACCAAGTGTTTTGACCTCATGAGCAGAGACGGCCCCTTTAAGATCACAGAGAAAATATGATGTCCACCCAACCTGCTATGTCTTGGGAAATTCTTGTTATAATACCTGGAGAGGATCAAAGATCATTTCTATATATGTGTTTTAGACTTCTTACACAATCAGTGGCTGGCTCAGCACCAACCTACCCGACCCTTGATTAATGTTTTGTGTATGAGGTCGTATACCCCAGCCAATTATTTGCTAGCACAGAATGTGTGAGGTGGTGAGATCGTATACCCCAGCCAATTATTTGCTAGCACAGAATGTGTAAGGTGGTGAGGTCGTATACCCCAGCCAATTATTTGCTAGCACAGAATGTGTAAGGTGGTGAGGTCGTATACCCCAGCCAATTATTTGCTAGCACAGAATGTGTAAGGTGGTGAGGCCCTATACCCCAGCCAATTATTTGCTAGCACAGAATGTGTAAGGTCATGAGCAGCATGTTGTTTAAGGATTCCCCTGTTTTTTCTGACCTAACTGATGGGGATGGGGGGGGGGGGGGGGGGGGGGGGGGGAGGTGTTAATGGTCTGAGCGCCCACCCATGTTTTGCTTAGAGGGCAAAAAGGTCGTAGCTGAGGGCGGAGCAGAGGGCCTCCCCTCCCCACCCCTTTACAAAAATCTTCTTTATTTATTGGGGGGGGGGGGGGGGGAGGACCTCTGCTCCCCCCTCAACTATGACCTTTTTGCCCTCTAAGCAAAACTTGGGTGGGCGCTCAGACCATTAACACCTCCCCCCCCCCCACCCCCCATCCGTTATAGTTTACTTAGAAAATTTGTAGGGCGTTTCAAGCCTTCACGTTGTAAACTTTGTTGCGGCGGGCGTACTTGGCATAGATATATAAATACACCAGGATGTATACATCTAATAATTCACCGCCGTCCCTGTTCTCACACCAGCATGTATATCTCTGATAGATCACCGCGTCCATGTTCTCACACCAGCATGTATACCTCTGATAGATCACCGCCGTCCATGTTCTCACACCAGCATGTATACCTCTGATAGATCACCGCCGTCCATGTTTCTCACACCAGGTATGATAGATCACCCGCCGTCCATGTTCTCACACCAGGATGTAGATCACCACCGTCCATGTTCTCACACCAGCATGTATACCTCTGATAGATCACCGCCGTCCATGTTCTCACACCAGCATGTATACCTCTGATAGATCACCGCCGTCCATGTTCTCACACCAGTATGAATACCTCTGATAGATCACCGCCGTCCATGTTCTCACACCAGCATGTATACCTCTGATAGATTACCACCGTCCCTGTTCTCACACCAGCATGTATACCTCTGATAGATTACCACCGTCCCTGTTCTCACACCAGCATGAATACCTCTGATAGATCACCACCGTCCATGTTCTCACACCAGCATGTATACCTCTGATAGATCACCACCGTCCATGTTCTCACACCAGCATGAATACCTCTGATAGATCACTGCCGTCCATGTTCTCACACCCGCATGTATACCTCTGATAGATCACCGCCGTCCATGTTCTCACACCAGGATGTATACCTCTGATAGATCAGATCACCACCGTCCATGTTCTCACACCAGCATGTATACCTCTGATAGATCACCGCCGTCCATGTTCTCACACCAGGATGTATACCTCTGATAGATCACCGCCGTCCATGTTCTCACACCAGCATGTATACCTCTGATAGATCACCGCCGTCCATGTTCTCACACCAGGATGTATACCTCTGATAGATCACCACCGTCCATGTTCTCACACCAGCATGTATACCTCTGATAGATCACCGCCGTCCATGTTCTCACACCAGCATGTATACCTCTGATAGATCACCGCCGTCCATGTTCTCACACCAGCATGAATACCTCTGATAGATCACCGCCGTCCATGTTCTCACACCAGCATGTATACCTCTGATAGATTACCGCCGTCCATGTTCTCACACCAGCATGTATACCTCTGATAGATCACCACCGTCCCTGTTCTCACACCAGCATGAATACCTCTGATAGATCACCACCGTCCATGTTCTCACACCAGCATGTATACCTCTGATAGATCACCGCCGTCCATGTTCTCACACTAGCATGAATACCTCTGATAGATCACTGCCGTCCATGTTCTCACACCCGCATGTATACCTCTGATAGATCACCGCCGTCCATGTTCTCTCACACCATAGATCACCACCGTCCATGTATGTATACCTCTGATAGATTACCGCCGTCCATGTTCTCACACCAGGATGTATACCTCTGATAGATCACCGCCGTCCATGTTCTCACATCAGCATGAATACCTCTGATAGATCACCGCCGTCCATGTTTTCACACCAGCATGAATACCTCTGATAGATCACCGCCGTCCATCTCACACCAGCATGATACCTCTGTAGATCACCGCCGTCCATGTTCTCAGATGATACCTCTGATAGATCACCGCCGTCCATGTTCTCACACCAGCATGTATACCTCTGATAGATCAGATCCACCCACCGCCGTCCATGTTCTCACACCAGCATGTATACCTCTGATAGATCACCGCCGTCCATGTTCTCACACCAGCATGTATACCTCTGGTAGATCACCCGCCGTCCATCTCACACCACATGTAGATAGATCACCGCCGTCCATGTTCTCACACCAGTACCTCTGATAGATCCACCGTCCATGTTCTCACACCAGCATGTATACCTCTGATAGATCACCGCCGTCCATGTTCTCACACCAGCATGTATACCTCTGATAGATCACCACCGTCCATGTTCTCACACCAGCATGAATACCTCTGATAGATCACCGCCGTCCATGTTCTCACACCAGCATGAATACCTCTGATAGATCACCAGCATACATGTTGTGCACACTTAGAAGGATACATTCAGAACATCGCCTCAAAGATGCTATCTAAACCCCAGGTGTGTAGCCAGTGTGCGTAGTTGGGAGAGATTATAAAATACTTGATGTCACACACCAGAGCTTGTCGTATTGTTATTCTGTGGTAGCCGTTTATCTGACTGCCATCTTTGGCTTTGATTCATGAGTTGTTTAACCGCTTCCAAAAATATGTCACACTTAAGACTAATTCTGTTCATTCGTTGACTTTTAAATTCATCGCCCAATAGGATACCATTGTCATTATAATGGCCGGCGCACTGTTTAAATAAGTCGGACGTATTTCAGTGTCGGCCATCTTTTGTACTGAAACGTCTTGAAACATCTCGCTTTGTTGCACTTCGTTCCGGCAGGGTGTTGAAAACACGTTCCCACCTTGTTCTTCCTGCTTGTGTAGCACTTCTTTATAACTGGTGTGCCTCATACTGCGTTTTATATTCTTTCCGGTCGTTTTGTGGCAGAACTGTTTTGTCTGGACCCTACCTGGTTTTACAATTTCCCTCCAGCTCGAAAGGTTTCGTTTCATAAGTGCAATCCTTGAATAATCGCCCTAGCTAGGGAGTTCATACTTTGGGCGACACTTTCAGCGAAAGGCAAAGAGTCATTCTGAGGAAAGATCGAGCCATATAGGATAAAAACCCGATGCGTTAAAGTCGACCTTCCTCCTCCTAAGCTAGCCAGAAAGAAAAAAGAAAAACAACTAATGAGACGAGAAAAGAAATGTGGTTAGGTCAATAAGTTGTTCCCCGCTGGAATGAACAAACAGGATAAGTAAAGTCAAGCGGTTTTCTGGTGTAGGAAACATGACATATCACTCATGGCTCGGGCAATGAATATGTGAACAGTGAATTACACTACAACAACTACAACATATAACTACACAGGCAGCGCATAGCCAGTCCATGTGCCCCAACTACAGGTGCTTTTTTTTTAGTTCGCAAGCGTAGCCGAACCCAAATTATTAACAGGCTAAACATATCCCTCTAGTCTGTTACACTGGTTTATAGTTGTTATTGTTTTATTGCAGCCTAGTGGTCTTCTTCTTCTTCTTCACTTCCTCTTTTACCGCTGTGGGTGTCGAGGGAGATATAAGGTTATGTCTCTAGCTCTTCTGGCCCTCTCGACCATAGGCACATCGTGCTGTTGTAGTTTCTATGATGTTATCCTTCCATGTTGTTCTTGGTCTACCTCGTGCTCTACGTCCTTCTTCTCTTTCCATGTATGCTTTGTATGGTATGGTGTCACAAGGCATTCTCTCTAAGTGGGCAAACCATTTCGATTGCTGTCTTTGTATGTAATTTGGAATTGGTTCTGTGCCGACTTTTTCTCTTATGATCTTATTCCTGATCTTATCTCTTATGGTCACTCCCACAGCCCTTCTCAGACATCTAATTTCCATGGTTGCCTAGTGGTCAACTTGTGGAAACTGTGGTCCGGACTCAATGTCCAGCAGTGTTCGCATAAACCGAATAATTGAGGTACCGGGGTTTTTCGGCCTGGCACCATTCTTCTGGTTGTGCCTATCGTCTGCAACTGGAGCTCATGCCCTCAGCTAACTAAGGCAAACGTGCTTGTATACTTCCGCGATTGGTTGCACATGGCAGTCAGTGTCGCGTTGACCTCTCCTAGTCACCATTTAATGTCATGCATGGTTGGTTATAGGGTTATTTTTTTTTGGCTGCTTTTTTTATAGAGCCTAGTGACATCTGGTGTCTCATAATAGTAGTGCCAGACACGTTAAAAATAATGTCTAGAAGGAAAGACGGCAACTTTTGATAATGTAGCCTAGATCACGTGATGGTATCCGATTAGTTGTGTGTCTGTTGTATGCTAAACGAGGGGTGGCACATGCGCCTAAGGTCCAAGTACCTGTTTCATAATTCTCGATGGCTAACAGGGACTAACCACTTGAGCTCCGTATTCTCCAAACTGTTCCATCGGAGCTTCATAATACAGCCTACACTCGCTGTCAATCAGAACTGTTGAGCTGCCCGCTTCAGCGCCTGGTGGCTGGCTAACCCTCACGTCAGGGCTAGCAGTCAGAATGAACAAGCTCCATCTAACAAACTCAGCTTGACCTTCGCTGCTACCCTCAGTAACAGACACTTTCACATTGGTTGACTGGAAACCTCTAAAATACTTCTGTTCCACAATATGTACACAGCAAGTCAGCCACGTCGAGGAATTCTACGATGACCGGCTGAACTCACCAAATTTGAGTTCCATCAGTCAGCACACAGACGATAGCCGACATCAACGAGGGTCATTGCTCGTAAGAAGAATCGGTTGCCTTGTTCCCGTAGTGAACGACACCAAACATCGTCAACCAAGACAAACTGAGCACACTGCACTCTCTCAACTAACCCTGCCTACGGGCCCGCTCCTGGGGTCACCGGTAGCCTTTCATAAAAACCTCGGTTATGTGCCCACTCTTCGGGTCACCAATAAAATATACATAATAACTAACTAGAGCCTGTGCCAACGTCTCTAGGCCTCCACGACACACGGTCGCAGACAGACATAATTACTAGAGCCTGTGCCAACGTCACTAGGCCTCCACGACACACGGTCGCAGACAGACATAATTACTAGAGCCTGTGCCAACGTCACTAGGCCTCCACGACACACGGTCGCAGACAGACATAATTACTAGAGCCTGTGCCAACGTCTCTAGGCCTCCACGACACACGGTCGCAGACAGACATAAATACTACTCTGACGACTGGTACAACAGAACAGCAACTCCAGCTTTTTTGGGGTTGGTTTTCTAAGCAAATATACGTTTGGTAGTTTGCCCTTGCTCCCAAGGGTCGGCTCTCGATACCACTGTCAAAACCAACGTAAGGCGGTCTGCTGTCAAATCGGTTGCAGCTAGGATCGAACCCGACAGCCTGGCATTACTAAGCGCGTTCGTAGCGCATAAGCCATTGACGACGATGGAGACCTAATATCTCACCCTATGGACAGTGCGGACACCTCCTCTTACCTATGGACAGTGCGGACACCTCGTCTCACCTATGGACAGTGCAGACACCTCGCCTCACTCTACGGACAGTGCGCACACCTCCCTTCACCATATGGACAGTGCGGACAACTCCCCTCACCTATGGACAGTGCGGACACCTCCCCTCACTCTATGGACAGTGCGCACACCTCCCCTCACCTATGGACAGTGCGGACACCTCCCCTCACTCTACGGACAGTGCGCACACCTTCCCTCACTCTATGGACAGTGCGGACAACTCCCCTCACTCTATGGACAGGTCGGACACATCCTCTCACCCTATGGGCGGTGCGGACACCTCCCCTCACTCTATGGACAGTGCGCACACCTCCCCTCACCATATGGACAGTGCGGACACCTCCTCTCACTCTATGGACAGTGCGGACACCTCCCCTCACTCTACGGACAGTGCGGAACCTCTCCTCACTATATGGACAGTGCGGACACCTCCCCACACTCTATGGACAGTGCGCACACCTTCCCTCACTCTATGGACAGTGCGGACATATCCTCTCACCCTATGGATAGTGCGGACACATCCTCTCACCCTATGGACGGTGCGGACACCTCCCCTCACTCTATGGACAGTGCGCACACCTCCCCTCACAATATGGACAGTGCGTACACCTCCCCTCACTCCATGGACAGTGCGGACACCTCCCCTCACCTCATGGACAGTGCGGACACCTCCTCTCACCCTATGGACAGTGCGGACACCTCCCCTCACTCTACGGACAGTGCGGATAACTCCCCTCTATCTATGGACAGTGCGGACACATCCTCTCAGCCTATGGACAGTGCAGACACCTCCCCTCACTCTATGGACAGTGCGGACACCCCCCCCCCTCCCCCTCATCCTACGGACAGTGAGGACACCGCACCTCACCCTATGAACAGTGCGGACACCTCCTCTCACTCTATGGACAGTGCGGACACCTCCCCTCACTATATGGACAGTGCGGACACCTCCCCTCACTTTATGGACAGTGCGGACACCTCCCCTCACTCGGACACCTCCTCTCACCCTACGGACAGTGCGGACACCGCACCTCACTCTACGGACAGTGCGGACACCTCACCTTACTCTATGGACAGTGCAGACACCTCCCCTCACTCTATGGGTGTTGGACGGAGGTATACTTTCTGTGGGTGTTGGACGGGGTATACCTTCTGTGGGTGTTGGACGGGGTATACATTGCGCGGGTGTTGGACGGAGATAGACCTTCTGTGGGTGTTGGACGGGGGTATACCTTAAGCGGGTGTTGGACGGGGGTATACCTTATGCGGGTGTTGGACGGGGGTATACCTTATGTGGGTGTTGGACGGGGGTATACCTTATGCGGGTGTTGGACGGGGGTATACCTTAAGCGGGTGTTGGACGGGGGTATACCTTATGCGGGTGTTGGACGGGGGTATACCTTATGTGGGTGTTGGACGGGGGTATACCTTATGCGGGTGTTGGACGGGGGTATACCTTATGTGGGTGTTGGACGGGGGTATACCTTATGCGGGTGTTGGACGGGGGTATACCTTATGTGGGTGTTGGACGGGGGTATACCTTAAGCGGGTGTTGGACGGGGGTATACCTTATGCGGGTGTTGGACGGGGTATCTGAGATTTGCCATGCTGGTCTACCATCCAGACTGAGATTGTGTAATCTCAGGGTGTCACATCTGCAGGCAGCAGCTTGCAAGGGAAAATACAAGGGAGGGGGAAAAAGCAATCATAGAGCTGAAAGAGGCAGTCAAGGTGATCAGGTACAAGCTGAAGTTGGCAGTCAAGGTGATCAGGTACAAGCTGAAGTTGGCAGTCAAGGTGATCGGGTACAAGCTGAAGTTGGCAATGAAGGTGATCGGGTACAAGCTGAAGTTGGCAGTCAAGGTGATCAGGTACAAGCTGAAGTTGGCAGTCAAGGTGATCAGGTACAAGCTGAAGTTGGCAATGAAGGTGATTGGGTACATGCTGAAGTTGGCAGTCAAGGTGATCGGGTACATGCTGAAGTTGGCAGTCAAGGTGATTGGGTACATGCTGAAGTTGACAGTCAAGGTGATCGGGTACAAGCTGAAGTTGGCAATGAAGGTGATTGGGTACAAGCTGAAGTTGGAAGTTAGGTGATCGAGTACAAGCTGAAGTTGGCAGTACAAGCTAAAACCAGGACAACATTGAATAACTATAAAAGCCACTTGAGTCTGAGTGCAAAGGTTACCCGAGAACCCTGTGAAGTAGTGGTTCAAATAATATTAAATTTGGTTTCTTATTGAGTAAGATCCTTCCAGTCTGGCCCGCAATGGGAATGGTGCCAAACGGTTTGTCATTCACAAAGGTACCCTGCCACGGTTGGCTGCCTGTGTACCTACGACTAACGGAACGCCGCAAACCTCAATACGTCCAGGCAATCGAGCTTTTCAGCGGCACAGCAACATTCCACTTGTCAAACAATCGTGTCTGGGTGGCAGTCTGTGCACCTGCTAGCAGGCGATTCAACGGCACTTCTAGATCTTAGCCGTCAGTGTATATTCTTGCGTCTCTTATACTACTAACATTTTCGCCAGTTTAACCTGTCTCCTTTCACAGCTGGTTTAATCTTGGCTCCACACCCGCATGATATCACTTCACCAAGAATGTTTACCGGGTGCACACTGGTATGATCTCTTCGACCGACGGTGTCTGGTTCCAAGACGGTATCCTCTCCTTGTCTGGTTCCACGCCAGTATCATCTCCTTACACTGAGACGTTTAGTGTGGTTCCCCACTGGCATAATCTCCTTGTCTGGTTCCACGTCACTGTGATCTCCTTACACTGAGACGTTTAGTGTGGTTCCCCACTGGCATAATCTCCTTGTCTGGTTCCACGTCACTGTGATCTCCTTACACTGAGACGTTTAGTGTGGTTCCCCGCCGGCATAATCTCCTTGTCTGGTTCCACGTCACTGTGATCTCCTTACACTGAGACGTTTAGTGTGGTTCCCCACTGGCATAATCTCCTTGTCTGGTTCCACGTCACTGTGATCTCCTTACACTGAGACGTTTAGTGTGGTTCCCCACTGGCATAATCTCCTTGTCTGGTTCCACGTCACTGTGATCTCCTTACACTGAGACGTTTAGTGTGATTCCCCACTGGCATAATCTCCTTGTCTGGTTCCACGTCACTGTGATCTCCTTACACTGAGACGTTTAGTGTTGTTCCCCGCCGGCATAATCTCCTTGTCTGGTTCCACGTCACTGTGATCTCCTTACACTGAGACGTTTAGTGTGGTTTCCCACTGGCATAATCTCCTTGTCTGGTTCCACGTCACTGTGATCCACTTATACTGAGTCGTTTAGTGTGGTTCCCCGCCGGCATAATCTCCTTGTCTGGTTCCACGTCACTGTGATCTCCTTACACTGAGATGTTTAGTGTGGTTACATTGAGATATATTAAGAATGGTTTCACTGAGATGTTAGGTCAGGTTCCACACTTGTATGATCTTTGCTCACGTTGAAGTAAGCGCCACACATACCAAAATAGTCCAGACAAGTCACATCGATCCACGTAACCAACATACATGTTAAAATAACCAACTCATCGATCCACGCAACCAACATACATGTTAAAATAACTAACCTCATCGATCCACGCAACCAACATACATGTTAAAATAACCAACACATATCGGTTTAAATTTTTTCACCAAAATAAATACTTTGCTTTAATATCTGCTGGGATGTATGTATGTGTGTGCGCATGTGCAGAACACGTGTAGCACTGAGGCATCTGTCTGTGGAGACAACATTACCACATCAATTCTCATCAGAAACTATCGTCACTTGTACAGCAGAATATGGCTGTCACAGACAACACTGGTATACCATATCATCCAGCCAGCGATGTATTTAGGTTCAGTTCTCCTCCATATTTCTAATTCGTCAACCAGTCCACCCAATTTGTTTTAGAACCGGGCTGTCACCAGAAGGTATGGCCACCATCTCATTAACAACATTTTAGAACCGGGCTGTCACCAGAAGGTATGGCCACCATCTCATTAACAACATTTTAGAACCGGGCTGTCACCAGAAGGTATGGCCACCATCTCATTAACAACATTTTAGAACCGGGCTGTCACCAGAAGGTATGGCCACCATCTCATTAACAACATTTTAGAACCGGGCTGTCACCAGAAGGTATGGCCACCATCTCATTAACAACATTATTGTTAGGGTCCCATGTCCCGTTATCACCGGCACAGTTCCGCTCTGAGGTGTTCCCCAGCCATCCGCCGCTACCCCCTCCCCACCCCCTCCCTTTCTCTCTCTCTCTCTCACACACACACACAAACGGCAACTGTCCCGTTTCTGTCAGGAAGCCGCCAACAAGTTATTTGCCTTGACGGCAGTAACCAGGTCTGGACAAACTCCCTTCAGGTTAAACCATTTAGCGGAGACTCAACAGAATACAATATGTATACAATACTTTTCAAAAAACTCAAACTGGAAAACAGATAAAATAAAGTATATATGATACATATTATAATTTAGGAAACATGTTAAAAACAATATAAAACATCATAGAAACACAACTCAGAATTAAATATACAATGCAGATAGCGTAAACAAACAAAGCTGATGAAATCAGAACAGAAACAACCAACAATCATGGGCCAGGAAACACAGAATCATCTAGCGGAGTCTGAGTGAACTGTCAATGACTGTGATCACATGGATAATGTGATTTAGTGGTACAGCTGAGCTGTAGACCGCTCTCTCTCCTCTCTGTCTCTCTGTGTGTGTACCTGTGTGTGTGTGTCGTGTGAATGTGTCAATGTATGTTCACATTTATACCTGTATGTGTGTTAACATGTGCATTAGTGTGTGTCAGTGTCGTGTGAATGTGTCAATGTATGTCCACATTTATACCTGTATGTGTGTTAACATGTGCATTAGTGTGTGTCAGTGAATCTATGGGTGTCCATATGTGTATGTATCAATGCATGTGGAATTCTCTGCGTGCATTTATTTTTATGTATGTGTGTGTATCTGTTCTGATGTCATAACATGAAGCATCTGCTGATAGAGAATAAGCACCAGGAAGGTCATCTAGAGTGCATGAACATCTATAGGTAGACAAGGCACATAAAATCTCTCCAATCATGGAAGAAACAGGGCTGTAAACCGGCCCATAAGGTAAATCAACGCATGAGATTTACGATGTAAGGATTCAAAGCACATGAACTCTCTGTACATTGTGTACCATCATGCTTGGCATCCACACACTGACCCTAGCCACACGCAAGTTAGCCTATTCTAGGGCAGGACACACAAGGTCAGATGACAAGTTCCGTTGCTCATTGCCTTGCCTTGGTACTCTGAAAAATGAGTGCTTAGAAGGGCCGAATGTCAGACGGACCTGCGTGCCCAATTTGTAATGTCGAAGAAGCATGCAGGACACATCCAGGACCTGCCAGTATACAGATGGTATGACCACTTCTGACTTTCCCTGAGTCTTGATGATAGCTAACACTCTCCGCTACATCTGGTTAACTACTTGTCTTAACTTTCCCTTAGTCTTGAGTGATGCCAGAGCCCGCTAACACTCTCCGCTACATTTGGTTAACTACTTGTCTTACCTTTCCCTGAGTTTTGAGTGATGCCAGAGCCAGCCAACACTCTCTCCATGTAGATGTTTCCCGTGCCTTTCCTGAGACTTGAGAGCCAGCCAACACTCTCTCCAGGTAGATGTTTCCCGTGCCTTTCCTGAGACTTGAGAGCCAGCCAACACTCTCTCCATGTAGATGTTTCCCGTGCCTTTCCTGAGACTTGAGAGCAGCCAACACTCTCTCCAGTGTATGTTTCCCGTGCCTTTCCTGACAACTACCAGGCTGGGGCGGCTGCTTTCTCATATCGATGCAGGCAAGTTGCTTTCTCCAAGCGATGATTTTTAAGCTGTGGCTCTGAATAGTCAGATGTGACAGAACCAGCGTAATCAGCAAGCAACATAGGTCACATGCCATGCCAATAAGCATAGGCTGTTATGTTTCACCATCGCGCATGATCACATAAATTGACCACTTCTGATAGCCCACACTGTGTTCTGTTGTTGATGAAGGTGGTCCACAGCTTTCTGTCACACAGATTATACACTACAGAGCCTTCGACTGGTCGTGGCCAACTGACCAGTATGGTCACTGTCACACACACACACACACACACACACACACACACACACACAAAACAATGGCAAACTAACTTCTTCAAGATGTCAGGAACAGTCAAGAGTTCACAACCTAGAGTAACTGATGAACACACAGATGAAAGGACTGCTAAACAAACAGATGAAAGGACTGCTATGATTCGTCGCTCTGCCCATGACCCTCGAGCCGGTGTAGAATGTCTGGGTTACTGTAGATCTGACTGGCCAGCAGAGATGTGGAGGCGTAGCTCTGGGCTTTGGAGTTGACACACATGGTGAGCTGAGAACTCTCCAGAGATTCGCTGCACTGGATGGTGTGGAAGATGTGGGTCATGCCTGGGTCCACGGCTCGGAATACAACAAAGTTGTTCTCTAAAAACTTGGTGTACAAGTCCACATCTTCTTTACCCCAGCCACGGATGCTCAGGTCAAAGCCTCCAACTTTGTGGTAGTCGCTGCGGTACATGGCAGCAATGCCGAAGCCGAACTGTCTCCAGTAGCCAGCGTCATCGCTGACATCTCCCTCCTTGAGGATACATTCTGAGTCCTGGCAGACGCAGTGAGGGGAGCCAGGCAAGCAAACTGGCTGCGGATCATACTGACTAAACACAATAGGAAAGTAAACTTGAGAACCTCTGAGCGTGTTGAGGCGAACTCTCTCTAAAGATGCAGCTGTGAATATAATGTCAACATCGATGAAGAACAGCAAAGCTTCAGGACTGCAATGTTCAGCCCCAAGCTGTAAGGCAGGACCTCTAGAGAACTCGGAATTTGTTTGTACAACTTCAATGTATTCTCTCCCATACTTCAGCTGCAAATGCTGAACAAGGTCGAGGGTCAGCTTGTGATCCAAAGAATCACCCTTGGCTTTGTACAGAACTAAAACAAGTCTGGCGTCTGCTTTTGGCTTAAGAATGGCATTTTCAATATTGTTCATGAACCTTTGAAATATTTGAAACCGGCCCATCAGAGGCATGATGATATCTATGTGTTCTGTCCTCTTGGTGTAGCCGGCTACAGATATAAACTTGCCTACAAAGATATCAATGAGAGACTTCACTTTCTCCCGCACTCCCTGATACCCTGTCTCAACAACGGCAAACTGCTCCTTCATCTCCACAGGCAAGAACACCCGCTGAAGGTAAGCGTGCCTCCTGACATTCATGGACATTTTCTTGCCGCTGTACTTGCGATAAATCAGAAGCAGGTCTAGAATATAATCGGCCCCATTGAGAGGGTCAAGCCGTTGGTAGGCGTACTGAATCTCCTTAAAATCTATAGTTCTGCCTCGGAGATGAGCATTTGTGTTGATCTTCATCAAAATCTGGCTCACTAACTCGTCTAAGGCACCTTTCACTGATTCGTCAAGGCTATGACGAGGGTTGTTGTCGAACTGAGAGTAGACGGACCTGGCCACGAACTCCCAAGGAATGACTTCTCTGCCACTGAGTGGATGAAACTTGGTCAATGATGTCGGCTGGCTCAAACCTGGCTCCAAAGGTAACCTGCCATCCTGAATCAGTTCAGTCATAGCAGCAAAGTCGCGATGGAGTTGCACCTCCCGTTGATGTTGCAACATTATCTTCACAGACTGTAGGTAGTTGGCGATGTGGTACTGGTAGTCTGGCTCCTTGACCGGGTGTAGCGACACGGCTTCCTGGACCTCCTTGCTCTTCAGTGTGTTTTTGAATGACCCTGCAGCTTCCTTGTAGTTCTGATAGAGAATCTGCTGCATCTGAAACAAACCAATGCCAAGAGATCCAGTCAGTGTACATAGACATTCATCAGACAGTAGTCAAACAAGAGAGATAGAATCGCTCATGGTGAGCCTTTGGACAGAGCTAAACAACTTCCAGTGGACCAAGAGGTGAGGAAAAGATACTGCCATTGGATAGGACCTACGCTGAGAAAACCTGAGAACAATATAACTGGAATCTCTTTGCACTAGAACCTATGGGGCAAAGAAATAAAGGCAGACCAAAAACAAAACCGAACACATGGAGAAGGAAGCTAGACAGTGAATTAAAAAGATGGGGAGGACATGGACAGAGCTGGAAGTAACTGACTTGGTAGCGTTGGTTGAGGGTCTATGCTCCATCGGGGAACAGAAGGCAGAAGACGAGGGAAGGGAAAGAGGGATATACTGTTATGGGGACAGCATTTGTGTGGCCAAAGCTATGGATCCTTACCCAACAAACACAACATCAAGAAAGAAAGAAGAAACGAAGTAAAAGTATTTATTTATGGTGTTGATATGATCTCGTCCACACAGCATATTTCTGGTCTTGATAAGATAGGTTTTTATAGTTGAGTGATTCTGTCCACACATTATATTTCTGGTCTTGATAAGATAGGTTTTTATAGTTGAGTGATTCTGTCCACACGGCAACTACTCGCCCTGTCACACTTTTATTGTTTATTTCTGTGTTACTCTTATATTTCCAGGAAGTCCGTGCTAACGCTGATGTGACCAGAGTGTCGTGTGTTTACCTGTTGGTTGTCTAGAACAGTGATGACCTGGCTGACTTCACACAAGACTCCTGATAAGTCATGTGTACCAGAGGTACAGCCCCTATAGCAGAAGACCTAAGGCCTACGGCCCTAAGATCCCATCCCTAAAAAAAAAAAGGGTTAGGGGTACTGAGTCCCGGTTCCTCTAAACGTCTTCTCTAAGTGCCCCCCCCCCCCCAACCAACTTAACAGGAGGCATAGCCTCAACATGACAGTCCGATCTTGTGTGTTCTATTCTCTTCGCTTCTTGCCTCTCCCATTCTGTGACCGCCCATCAATGATCACGAAAGTATCACCGTGAATACATGGGTCTGCCGGAAGCTGCTGACATCATCAACTGGAAGCAACGACCACACAGGTGTTGCAGGTGTAAGCGTTGACTCTCCAGCCACGGCTCACACAGGTGCTGCAGGTGTAAGCGTTGACTCTCCAGCCACGGCTCACACAGGTGCTGCAGGTGTAAGCGTTGACTCTCCAGCCACGGCTCACTCTGCCAGCACCTGGTTTGATGCCGGCACCTGTTTACCGCCAGAGCCTAGAACAGAACACGGCAAATAAGCTCAGGACAGGTCATAAAGATAACTGGGTTTCCACGCTCTTTACGGATTACCTGCTGCCGACAGAATACACCTGGGCCTG
>CAJHNH020005928.1:0-16494 GCA_905116865.2 Candidula unifasciata | reverse complement strand
TTTTATGTTATCCTCAATTGTTGCCCCCAGATTGTACCAAATTGCAAATCAGACATCCAGTGTAACTACTCCTGGCATCTAGCGTTTTTTATGTTATCTCAATTGTTGCCCCCCAGATTGTACAAAAATGCCAAATCAGACATCCAGTTTAACTACTCTGCATCTAGCGTGTCTATTCATGTGTAAAATAATTGTCTGGGACTCACTGTTTAGTGGTAGGACACAAACAAGTTGTTAGGAACAATTTTTCGTAAAATTTGTTTTTCACTTTTATCTTATCTATTTTTCTGTCACCTATGAGCTCCAAAGTGTCCAATTTATCATCTAGAGTATCTCGTCAAGTGTGAAATGATAGACTGAGACTGAAATGATAGACTGAGACTAAATTGGCAACTTTTTGAAAAATCTGATTTTGGCCAAACGCGAAAGGCTTAAATTCTATAAAAATGTCACTTGTGGTCATTTTTATGTTATCTCAATTGTTGCCCCCAGATTGTACCAAAATGCCAAATCAGACATTCAGTTTACCAACCCTTCATCTAGCGTGTCATTTCATGTGTAAAATAATTGTCTGGGACTCAATGTTTAGTGGTAGGACACAAACAAGTTGTTAGGAACAATTTTTCGTAAAATTTGTTTTTTCACTTTTATCTTATCTATTTTTCGGTCACCTATGAGCTCCAAAGTGTCCAATTTATCATCTAGAGTATCTCGTCAAGTGTGAAATTATAGACTGAGACTAAATTGGCAACTTTTTTGGAAAATATGATTTTGGCCAAACGCCGAAGTCATAAATTCTGGAAAAAATGTCACTTGTGGTCATTTTTATGTTATCTCAATTGTTGCCCCCAGATTGTACCAAAATGCCAAATCAGACATTCAGTTTACATACTCTGCATCTAGCGTATCTATTCATGTGTAAAATAAATGTCTGGGACTCACTGTTTAGTGGTAGGACACAAACAAGTTGTTAGGAACATTTCTTCGTAATAATTTGTTTTTCACTTTTATCTTGTCCATTTTTCTATCACCAACGAGCTCCAAAGTGTCCAATTTCTCATCTAGAGTATCTCGTCAAGTGTGAAATGATAGACTGAGACTAAATTGGCAACTTTTTGGAAAATATGATTTTGGCCAAACGCGAAAGGCATAAATTCTGGAAAAATGTCACTTGTTGCCATTTTTATGTTATCTCAATTGTTGCCCCCAGATTGTACAAAAATGCCAAATCAGACATCTAGTTTAACTACTATGCATCGAACGTGTCTATTCATGTGTAAAATAATTGTCTGGGACTCACTGTTTAGTGGTAGGACACAAACAAGTTGTTAGGAACATTTCTTAGATCAATTTGTTTTTCACTTTTATCTTATCTATTTTTCTGTCACCTATGAGCTCCAAAGTGTCCAATTTCTCATCTAGAGTATCTCGTCAAGTGTGAAATGATAGACTGAGACTAAATTGGCAACTTTTTTGCAAAATATGATTTTGGCCAAACGCGAAAGGCTTAAATTCTGCAAAAATGTCACTTGTGGTCATTTTTATGTTATCTCAATTGTTGCCCCCAGATTGTACCAAAATGCCAAATCAGACATTCAGTTTACCAACTCTGCATCTAGCGTGTCTATTCATGTGTAAAATAATTGTCTGGGACTCACTGTTTAGTGGTAGGACACAAACAAGTTGTTAGGAACAATTCTTCGTAAAATTTGTTTTTTCACTTTTATCTTATCTATTTTTCTGTCACCTATGAGCTCCAAAGTGTCCAATTTATCATCTAGAGTATCTCGTCAAGTGTGAAATGATAGACTGAGACTAAATTGGCAACTTTTTTGGAAAATATGATTTTGGCCAAACGCGAAAGGCATAAATTCTGCAAAATTGTCACTTGTGGCCATTTTTATGTTATCTCAATTGTTGCCCCCAGATTGTACAAAAATGCCAAATCAGACATCCAGTTTAACTACTCTGCATCTAGCGTGTCTATTCATGTGTAAAATAATTGTCTGGGACTCACTGTTTAGTGGTAGGACACAAACAAGTTGTTAGGAACATTTCTTCGTAAAATTTGTTTTTCACTTTTATCTTATCTATTTTTCTGTCACCTATGAGCTCCAAAGTGTCCAATTTCTCATCTAGAGTATCTCGTCAAGTGTGAAATGATAGACTGAGACTAAATTGGCAACTTTTTGGAAAATATGATTTTGGCCAAACGCGAAAGGCATAAATTCTGGAAAAATGTCACTTGTTGTCATTTTTATGTTATCTCAATTGTTGCCCCCAGATTGTACAAAAATGCCAAATCAGACATCTAGTTTAACTACTATGCATCTAGCGTGTCTATTCATGTGTAAAATAATTGTCTGGGACTCACTGTTTAGTGGTAGGACACAAACAAGTTGTTAGGAACATTTCTTAGATCAATTTGTTTTTCACTTTTATCTTATCTATTTTTCTGTCACCTATGAGCTCCAAAGTGTCCAATTTCTCATCTAGAGTATCTCGTCAAGTGTGAAATGATAGACTGAGACTAAATTGGCAACTTTTTTGAAAATCTGATTTTGGCCAAACGCGAAAGGCATAAATTCTGGAAAAATGTCACTTGTGGTCATTTTTATGTTATCTCAATTGTTGCCCCCAGATTGTACAAAAATGCCAAATCAGACATTCAGTTTACCAACTCTGCATCTAGCGTGTCTATTCATGTGTAAAATAATTGTCTGGGACTCACTGTTTAGTGGTAGGACACAAACAAGTTGTTAGGAACAATTTTTCGTAAAATTTGTTTTTTCACTTTTATCTTATCTATTTTTCTGTCACCTATGAGCTCCAAAGTGTCCAATTTCTCATCTAGAGTATCTCGTCAAGTGTGAAATGATAGACTGAGACTAAATTGGCAACTTTTTGGAAAATATGATTTTGGCCAAACGCGAAAGGCATAAATTCTGGAAAAATGTCACTTGTGGTCATTTTTATGTTATCTCAATTGTTGCCCCCAGATTGTACCAAAATGCCAAATCAGACATTCAGTTTACCTACTCTGCATCTAGCGTGTCTATTCATGTGTAAAATAATTGTCTGGGACTCACTGTTTAGTGGTAGGACACAAACAAGTTGTTAGGAACATTTTCTTCGTAAAATTTGTGTTTTTCACTTTTATCTTATCTATTTTTCTGTCACCTATGAGCTCCAAAGTGTCCAATTTCTCATCTAGAGTATCTCGTCAAGTGTGAAATGATAGACTGAGACTAAATTGGCAACTTTTTTGGAAAATATGATTTTGGCCAAACGCGAAAGGCATAAATTCTGGAAAAATGTCACTTGTGGTCATTTTTATGTTATCTCAATTGTTGCCCCCAGATTGTACCAAAATGCCAAATCAGACATTCAGTTTACCACTCTGCATCTAGCGTGTCTATTCATGTGTAAAATAATTGTCTGGGACTCACTGTTTAGTGGTAGGACACAAACAAGTTGTTAGGAACAATTTTTCGTAAAATTTGTTTTTCACTTTTTATCTTATCTATTTTTCTGTCACCTATGAGCTCCAAAGTGTCCAATTTCTCATCTAGAGTATCTCGTCAAGTGTGAAATGATAGACTGAGACTAAATTGGCAACTTTTTTTGGAAAATATGATTTTGGCCAAACGCGAAAGGCATAAATTCTGGAAAAATGTCACTTGTGGCCATTTTTATGTTATCTCAATTGTTGCCCCCAGATTGTACAAAAATGCCAAATCAGACATCAGTTTACCTACTCTGCATCTAGCGTGTCTATTCATGTGTAAAATAATTGTCTGGGACTCACTGTTTAGTGGTAGGACACAAACAAGTTGTTAGGAACATTTCTTCGTAAAATTTGTTTTTCACTTTTATCTTATCTATTTTTCTGTCACCTATGAGCTCCAAAGTGTCCAATTTCTCATCTAGAGTATCTCGTCAAGTGTGAAATGATAGACTGAGACTAAATTGGCAACTTTTTTGGAAAATATGATTTTGGCCAAACGCGAAAGGCATAAATTCTGGAAAAATGTCACTTGTGGTCATTTTTATGTTATCTCAATTGTTGCCCCCAGATTGTACCAAAATGCCAAATCAGACATTCAGTTTACCAACTCTGCATCTAGCGTGTCTATTCATGTGTAAAATAATTGTCTGGGACTCACTGTTTAGTGGTAGGACACAAACAAGTTGTTAGGAACATTTCTTCGTAAAATTTGTTTTTTCACTTTTATCTTATCTATTTTTCTGTCACCTATGAGCTCCAAAGTGTCCAATTTCTCATCTAGAGTATCTCGTCAAGTGTGAAATGATAGACTGATACTAAATTGGCAACAATATGATTTTGGCCAAACACGTAAGGCATAAATTCTGGAAAAATGTCACTTGTGGCCATTTTTATGTTATCTCAATTGTTTCCCCCAGATTGTACGAAAATGCCAAATCAGACATCCAGTTTAACTACTCTGCATCTAGCGTGTCTATTCATGTGTAAAATAATTATCTGGGACTCACTGTTTAGTGGTAGGACACAAACAAGTTGTTAGGAACATTTCTTCGTAAAATTTGTTTTTCACTTTTATCTTATCTATTTTTCTGTCACCTATGAGCTCCAAAGTGTCCAATTTCTCATCTAGAGTATCTCGACAAATGTGAAATGATAGACTGAGACTAAATTGGCAACTTTTTGGAAAATATGATTTTGGCCAAACGCGAAAGGCATAAATTCTAGAAAAATGTCACTTGTGGTCATTTTTATGTTATCTCAATTGTTGCCCCCAGATTGTACCAAAATGCCAAATCAGACATTCAGTTTACCAACTACTCTGCATCTAGCGTGTCTATTCATGTGTAAAATAATTGTCTGGGACTCAATGTTTAGTGGTAGGACACAAACAAGTTGTTAGGAACAATTTTTCGTAAAATTTGTTTTTTTCACTTTTATCTTATCTATTTTTCTGTCACCTATGAGCTCCAAAGTGTCCAATTTATCATCTAGAGTATCTCGTCAAGTGTGAAATGATAGACTGAGACTAAATTGGCAACTTTTTGGAAAATATGATTTTGGCCAAACGCGAAAGGCATAAATTCTGGAAAAATGTCACTTGTTGCCATTTTTATGTTATCTCAATTGTTGCCCCCAGATTGTACAAAAATGCCAAATCAGACATCTAGTTTAACTACTCTGCATCGAACGTGTCTATTCATGTGTAAAATAAGTGTCTGGGACTCACTGTTTAGTGGTAGGACACAAACAAGTTGTTAGGAACATTTCTTAGATCAATTTGTTTTTCACTTTTATCTTATCTATTTTTCTGTCACCTATGAGCTCCAAAGTGTCTAATTTCTCATCCTCACTCTGCATCTAGCGTGTCTATTTCATTTTGTGTAAAATAATTGTCTGGGACTCAATGTTTTGAGTGGTAGGACACAAACAAGTTGTTAGGAACATTTCTTCGTATCATTTGTTTTTTCACTTTTATCTTATCTATTTTTTCTGTCACCTATGAGCTCCAAAGTGTCCAATTTCTCATCTAGAGTATCTCGTCAAGTGTGAAATGATAGACTGAGACTAAATTGGCAACTTTTTGGAAAATATGATTTTGGCCAAACGCGAAAGGCATAAATTCTGGAAAAATGTCACTTGTGGTCATTTTTATGTTATCTCAATTGTTGCCCCCAGATTTGTACAAAAATGCCAAATCAAGACATTCAGTTTACTACTACTCTGCATCTAGCGTGTCTATTCATGTGTAAAATAATTGTCTGGGACTCACTGTTTAGTGGTAGGACACAAACAAGTTGTTAGGAACATTTCTTAGATAAAATTTGTTTTTTCACTTTTATCTTATCTATTTTTCTGTCACCTATGAGCTCCAAAGTGTCCCAATTTCTCATCTAGAGTATCTCGTCAAGTGTGAAATGATAGACTGAGACTAATTGGCAACTTTTTGGAAAATCTGATTTTGGCCAAACGCGAAAGGCATAAATTTCTGGAAAAAATGTCACTTGTGGTCATTTTTATGTTATCTCAATTGTTGCCCCCAGATTGTACCAAAATGCCAAAATCAGACATTCAGTTTACCCACTCTGCATCTAAGCGTGTCTATTCATGTGTAAAATAATTGTCTGAGGACTCACTGTTTAGTGGTAGGACACAAACAAGTTGTTAGGAACATTTCTTCGTAATAATTTGTTTTTCACTTTTTATCTTATCTATTTTTCTGTCACCAATGAGCTCCAAAGTGTCCAATTTCTCATCTAGAGTATCTCGTCAAGTGTGAAATGATAGACTGAGACTAAATTGGCAACTTTTTTGGAAAATTATGATTTTGGCCAAACGCGAAAGGCATAAATTCTGGAAAAATTGTCACTTGTTGCCATTTTTATGTTATCTCAATTGTTGCCCCCAGATTGTACAAAATGCCAAATCAGACATTCAGTTTTTTATACTCTGCATCTAGCGTGTCTATTCATGTGTAAAATAAATGTCTGGGACTCACTGTTTAGTGGTAGGACACAAACAAGTTGTTAGGAACATTTCTTCGTAAAATTTGTTTTTTCACTTTTATCTTATCTATTTTTCTGTCACCTATGAGCTCCAAAGTGTCCAATTTCTCATCTAGAGTATCTCGTCAAGTGTGAAATGATAGACTGAGACTAAATTGGCAACTTTTTTGGAAAATCTGATTTTGGCCAAACGCGAAAGGCATAAATTCTGGAAAAATGTCACTTGTTGTCATTTTATTATGTTATCTCAATTGTTGCCCCCAGATTGTAACAAAAATGCCAAATCAGACATTCAGTTTACCTACTCTGCATCTAGCGTGTCTATTCATGTGTAAAATAATTGTCTGGGACTCACTGTTTAGTGGTAGGACACAAACAAGTTGTTAGGAACATTTCTTCGTAAAATTTGTTTTTCACTTTTATCTTATCTATTTTTCTGTCACCCATCGAGCTCCAAAGTGTCCAATTTCTTCATCTAGAGTATCTCGTCAAGTGTGAAATGATAGACTGAGACTAAATTGGCAACTTTTTTGGAAAATATGATTTTGGCCAAACGCGAAAGGCATAAATTCTGGAAAAATGTCACTTGTGGTCATTTTTATGTTATCTCAATTGTTGCCCCCAGATTGTACCAAAATGCCAAATCAGACATTCAGTTTTACCAACTCTGCATCTAGCGTGTCTATTCATGTGTAAAATAATTGTCTGGGACTCAATGTTTAGTGGTAGGACACAAACCAAGTTGTTAGGAACATTTCTTCGTAAAATTTGTTTTTCACTTTTATCTTATCTATTTTTCTGTCACCTATGAGCTCCAAAGTGTCCAATTTCTCATCTAGAGTATCTCGTCAAGTGTGAAAATGATAGACTGAGACTAAATTGGCAACTTTTTTGGAAAATATGATTTTGGCCAAACGCGAAAGGCATAAATTCTGGAAAAATGTCACTTGTGGCCATTTTTATGTTATCTTCAATTGTTGCCCCCAGATTGTACCAAAATGCCAAATCAGACATTCAGTTTACCACTCTGCATCTAGCGTGTCTATTCATGTGTAAAATAATTGTCTGGGACTCAATGTTTAGTGGTAGGACACAAACAATTGTTGTTAGGAACATTTTTTCGTAAAATTTGTTTTTTCACTTTTATCTTATCTATTTTTCTGTCACCTATGAGCTCCAAAGTGTCCAATTTCTCATCTAGAGTATCTCGTCAAGTGTGAAATGATAGACTGAGGCTAAATTGGCAACTTTTTGGAAAATATTATTTTGGCCAAACGCGTAAGGCATAAATTCTGGAAAAATTGTCACTTGTGTGCATTTTTATGTTATCTCAATTGTTGCCCCCAGATTGTACAAAAAATGCCAAAATCAGACATCCAGTTTAATTGACTCTGCATCGAGCGTGTCTATTCATGTGTAAAAATAATTGTCTGGGACTCACTGTTTAGTGGTAGGACACAAACAAGTTGTTAGGAACAATTTCTTAGAATTTGTTTTTTCACTTTTATCTTATCTATTTTTCTGTCACCTATGAGCTCCAAAGTGTCCAATTTATCATCTAGAGTATCTCGTCAAGTGTGAATGATAGACTGAGACTAAAAACTTGCAACTTTTTTGGAAAATCTGATTTTGGCCAAACGCGAAAGGCATAAATTCTGTAAAAATGTCACTTTGTGGTCATTTTATGTTATCTCAATTGTTGCCCCCAGATTGTACAAAAATGCCAAATCAGACATTCAGTTTAACTACTCTGCATCTAGCGTGTCTATTCATGTGTAAAATAATTGTCTGGGACTCAATGTTTAGTGGTAGTTACACAAACAAGTTGTTAGGAACAATTCTTCGTAAAATTTGTTTTTTCACTTTTATCTTATCTTATTTTTCTGTCACCAATGAGCTCCAAAGTGTCCAATTTATTATCTAGAGTATCTCGTCAAGTGTGAAATGATAGACTGAGACTAAATTGGCAACTTTTTTGAAAATATGATTTTGGCCAAACGCCGTAAGGCATAAATTCTGCAAAAAATGTCACTTGTTGGTCATTTTTATGTTATCTCAATTGTTGCCCCCAGATTGTACAAAAATGCCAAATCAGACATTCAGTTTTAACTACCTCTGCATCTAGCGTGTCTATTCATGTGTAAAATAAATTGTCTGGGACTCACTGTTTAGTGGTAGGACACAAACAAGTTGTTAGGAACATTTCTTCGTAAAATTTGTTTTTTCACTTTTATCTTATCTTATTTTTTCTGTCACCTACGAGCTCCAAAGTGTCCAATTTCTCATCTAGAGTATCTCGTCAAGTGTGAAATGATAGACTGAGACTAAATTGGCACTTTTTTGGAAATATGATTTTGGCCAAACGCGAAAGGCATAAATTCTGGAAAAATGTCACTTGTTGGCCATTTTTATGTTATCTCAATTGTTGCCACCCAGATTGTACAAAAATGCCAAATCAGACTCTAGTTTATTAACTACTCTGCATCTAGCGTGTCTATTCATTTGTAAAATAATTGTCTGGGACTCACTGTTTAGTGGTATTACACAAACAAGTTTGTTAGGAACATTTCTTCGTATCAATTTTGTTTTTCACTTTTATCTTATCTATTTTTTTCTGTCACCTATGAGCTCCAAAGTGTCGAATTTCTTATCTAGAGTATCTCTCAAGTGTGAAATGATAGACTGAGCTAAATTGGCAACTTTTTTGAAAATATGATTTTGGCCAAACGCGAAAGGCATAAATTCTGCAAAAATGTCATTGTGGTCATTTTTAATGTTATCTCAATTGTTGCCCCCAGATTGTACCAAAATGCCAAATCAGACATTCAGTTTACCAACCTCTGCATCTAGCGTGTCTATTCATGTGTAAAATAATTGTCTGGGACCACTGTTTAGTGGTAGGACACAAACAAGTTGTTAGGAACATTTCTTCGTAAAATTTGTTTTTCACTTTTTTCTTATCTATTTTTTCTGTCACCTATGAGCTTCCAAAGTTGTCCAATTTTCTCATCTAGAGTATCTTGTCACGTGTGAAATGATAGACTGAGATTAAATTTGGCAATTTTTTGGAAAATATGATTTTGGCCAAACGCGAAAGGCATAAATTCTTGAAAATGTCACTTGTGGTCATTTTATGTTATCTCAACTTGTTGCCCCCAGATTGTACAAAAATGCCAAATCAGACATGTCAGTTTAACTACTCTGCATCTAGCGTGTCTATTCATGTGTAAACATAATTGTCTGGGGACTCAATGTTTTAGTGGTTAGGGACACAAAGCAAGTTGTTAGGAAACAATTCTAATTCGTCGTAAAATTTGTTTTTTTCACTTTTATCTTATCTCGTCAAGTGTGAAATGATAGACTGAGACTAAATTGGCAACTTTTTTGGAAAATATGATTTTGGCCAAACGCGAAAGGCATAAATTCTGGAAAAATGTCACTTGTGGTCATTTTTATGTTATCTCAATTGTTGCCCCCAGATTGTACAAAAATGCCAAATCAGACATCAGTTTTTACCTACTCTGCATCTAGCGTGTCTATTCATGTGTAAAATAATTGTCTGGGACTCACTGTTTAGTGGTAGGACACAAACAAGTTGTTAGGAACATTTCTTCGTAAAATTTGTTTTTCACTTTTATCTTATCTATTTTTCTGTCACCTATGAGCTCCAAAGTGTCCAATTTCTCATCTAGAGTATCTCGTCAAGTGTGAAATGATAGACTGAGACTAAATTGGCAACTTTTTTTTAAAATATGATTTTGGCCAAACGCGAAAGGCATAAATTCTGGAAAAATGTCACTTGTGGTCATTTTTTTTATGTTATCTCAATTGTTGCCCCCAGATTGTACAAAAATGCCAAATCAGACATCCAGTTTAACCTACTCTGCATCTAGCGTGTCTATTCATGTGTAAAATAATTGTCTGGGACTCACTGTTTAGTGGTAGGACACAAACAAGTTGTTAGGAACATTTCTTCGTAAAATTTGTTTTTTTCACTTTTATCTTATCTATTTTTCTGTCACCTATGAGCTCCAAAGTGTCCAATTTCTCATCTAGAGTATCTCGTCAAGTGTGAAATGATAGACTGAGACTAAATTGGCAACTTTTTGGAAAATATGATTTTGGCCAAACGCGAAAGGCATAAATTCTGGAAAAATGTCACTTGTGGTCATTTTTATGTTATCTCAATTGTTGCCCCCAGATTGTACCAAAATGCCAAATCAGACATTCAGTTTAACTACTCTGCATCTAGCGTGTCTATTCATGTGTAAAATAATTGTCTGGGACTCACTGTTTAGTGGTAGGACACAAACAAGTTGTTAGGAACATTTCTTCGTAAAATTTGTTTTTTTTCACTTTTATCTTATCTATTTTTCTGTCACCTATGAGCTCCAAAGTGTCCAATTTCTCATCTAGAGTATCTCGTCAAGTGTGAAATGATAGACTGAGACTAAATTGGCAACTTTTTTGGAAAATATGATTTTGGCCAAACGCGAAAGGCATAAATTCTGGAAAAATGTCACTTGTGGTCATTTTTATGTTATCTCAATTGTTGCCCCCAGATTGTACAAAAATGCCAAATCAGACATTCAGTTTACATACTCTGCATCTAGCGTGTCTATTCATGTGTAAAAATAATTGTCTGGGACTCACTGTTTAGTGGTAGGACACAAACAAGTTGTTAGGAACATTTCTTCGTAAAAATTTGTTTTTTTCACTTTTATCTTATCTATTTTTCTGTCACCTATGAGCTCCAAAGTGTCCAATTTCTCATCTAGAGTATCTCGTCAAGTGTGAAATGATAGACTGAGACTAAATTGGCAACTTTTTTTGCAAAATATGATTTTCTGGGCGCAACACCGTACGGACATAAATTCTGCGCACTGTCCCTTTGTTTCATTATTTATTGGTACTCGTCATTGTTGCCCCCCCATATTGTAGCCTACCATGCCCAGATCACGCCACTCCAGTTTAACTACTCTAGCGTCTAGCGTGTCTATTCATGTGGTACAACATAATTGTCTGGTACTCATCTGTTTTAGTGGTACGAACCAAACCCTTGTGTTTACGGAAGCAGATTTCTTCCCTCAAATTTGTATTTTCAACCTTTTCATTACATCTCTTTTTTTGTCCCCAACGAGCTAGACGTGTCTCCATTTCTCCTCTATAGTATCAGAGGGGGGGGGGGGGGTCCGCGTGTGCAATCTAGTTGAAGACGGAGACTACAATTGGCACCTTTGTCATTGGGGAAAAAGAAAAAAAAAAAAATCTGATTAGCCACGTACGCATAGGCCATCAATTCTGTAAGGAAGCACATGTCCACTTGTGGTCATATTCACTTTTTACTCTGCATTGTTGATCCCGTCTTGTACCCAAATGCCCGGTCTCTGACCATTCAGTTTCCCTACTCTGCCTCTAGCGTTTCTATATCATGTGGTAAACAAAAAATGTCTGGTATTCAATGTTTATTGGTGACGGACACACACACAGTTGTTACGGACACCTTTACTTCGTAAAATGTATTTTTCAGCTTTATCTTATCTATTTTTCTGACTCAACACCACGCTCTCCACAAAGTGTCCCAATTATCATCTAGCTTACTCCTCGTCACGTGTGAAATTATAAGACCTGAAACAAATAAAATCTTAATGGGCGACTTTTTTTTGCAACACTATTATTTTGGCCAAATGATGTAAGGTTGGCAGAAATTCCTGCACAATTGTCAATATGCCGGTTTCATTTTTATTTTCTCTCAATTGTTTGCCCCCAGATTGCACGCACATGCCACATCAGCGCATCCAGTCTAACTACTCGGCATCTCGCCGTGTCTGACTCATCTGTCAAACCTCATTGTCCTGGGCTCACCACTATTTCGTGGTAGGCAACAAACCAAGTTGTTCGGACCGTTTCATTCGTACCACATTTCGTTTTTCACTTCTATCTTATCAATTTTTTCTGACTACCATATGCGCTCGCAATAGTGTCCCATTTCTCATCTTAGAGTATCACGTCAAGTGTGACATGATAGACACTGAGACTAAATTGGCAACTTTTTTTGCAAATCTTATTTTGGCTCACACCGCATAAGCTATAAATTCTGCAATTGTCATTTGTGGTCCATTTTATGGATTATCTCATCATTCTTGCCAAACCAGAGTGTCCCAAAATGCCACATCCAGATATCCCGTTTACGTACCTCTGTATCCTAAGCGTTTCTCATTCTGTTTCTGAAATTCTTGTCTGGTGACTCACTGTTTAGTACGGATGCCACAAACACAGTTGTTTAGACGATCAAGTTCTTAAGCGTAAATGTGTTTTTTCACTTTATTTTATCTATTTTTCTTGTCCCCCACGTGAGTCTCCACAAGTGATCCCAATTTCTCATACTATGAGTATCTCGTTAAGTGCTGAAATGATAGACTGAGAACTAACTTGGCGACTTTTTTGCAAATTTTAGTTAGCTAAACGCATCAAGCGTCCGATTCTGCAAAATTGTCACTTCGTGGTCAGTTTTATAATTATCTCAATGTGTTCCCCCCAGAATTGTACAAAAATCCAACAATCATCCTATCCAGTTTTAACTACTCATGGCCATCTCGCGATGTCCTATTCGTGTGGTGAAAAATCATTGTAGCTGTGACTCCGTGTTTAGTGGTAAGGACAACAACAAATTTTTTTAGAACAAATTCTTCGTAAAACCTATGGTTTTTTCACTTTTAATCTTATCTATTTTTCTGTCACACACGAGCTACCACAGGTGTACCAAATTTCTCATCTCCGAGTATCTCTCCAAGTGTGAAATCGTTGTATGAGGACTTGAGACTAAATTGGCGTAGCTTTTTTGCAAATATTATTTTTATGCTAACGTGTAAGGACATAAAATTCCTGCGAATTGTCATCTTGTTGTCATTTTTATGTTATACCTCAATCTGTATGCCCTCTCAGAATGGTACAACAATCCCACAATCACGATATGGCCATTTTAACTACTCTGCATCTAACGTGTCTATTCATGGTGTAAAATAATTTGTCTGAGGACTCCACTGTTTAGTGGTAGGGACACAAACAAGTTGTTAGGAACATTTCTTAGTAAAATTTGTTTTTCACTTTTATCTTATCTATTTTTCTGTCACCTATGAGCTCCAAAGTGTCCAATTTCTCATCTAGAGTATCTCGTCAAGTGTGAAATGATAGACTGAGACTAATTGGCAACTTTTTGGAAAATCTGATTTTGGCCAAAAGCGAAAGGCAATAAATTCTGAGAAATTGTCACTTGTGGTTCATTTTTATGTTATCTCAATTGTTGCCCCCAGATTGTACCAAAATGCCAAATCAGACATCCAGTTTACCTACTCTGCATCTAGCGTGTCTATTCATGTGTAAAATAATTGTCTGGGACTCACTGTTTAGTGGTAGGACACAAACAAGTTGTTAGGAACAATTTTCTTAAAATTTGTTTTTCACTTTTATCTTATCTATTTTTCTGTCACCTATGAGCTCCAAAGTGTCCAATTTCTCATCTAGAGTATCTCGTCAAGTGTGAAATGATAGACTGAGACTAAATGGCAACTTTTTGAAAAATATGATTTTGGCCAAACGCGAAAGGCATAAATTCTGGAAAATTGTCACTTGTGGTCATTTTTATGTTATCTCAATTGTTCCCCCCAGATTGTACCAAAATGCCAAATCAGACATTCAGTTTACCTACTCTGCATCTAGCGTGTCTATTCATGTGTAAAATAATTGTCTGGGACTCAATGTTTAGTGGTAGGACACAAACAAGTTGTTAGGAACAATTCTTCGTAAAATTTGTTTTTCACTTTTATCTATATTATTTTTCTGTCACCAACGAGCTCCAAAGTGTCCAATTTATCATCTAGAGTATCTCGTCAAGTGTGAAATGATAGACTGAGACTAAATTGGCCACTTTTTGGCAAATATTACATTTTGGCCAAACGCGAAGGCATAAATTCTGCAAAAATGTCACTTGTGGCTCATTTTTATGTTATCTCAATTGTTGCCCCCAGATTGTACAAAAATGCCAAATCAGACATCCAGTTTAACTACTCTGCATCTAGCGTGTCTATTCATGTGTAAAATAATTGTCTGGGACTCACTGTTTAGTGGTAGGACACAAACAAGTTGTTAGGAACATTTCTTCCATGTAAATTTGTTTTTCACTTTTATCTTATCTATTTTTTCTGTCACCTATGAGCTCCCAAAGTGTCCAATTTCTCATCTAGAGTATCTCGTCAAGTGTGAAATGATAGACTGAGACTAAATTGGCAACTTTTTTGAAAATATGATTTTGGCCAAACGCGAAAGGCATAAATTCTGGAAAAATGTCACTTGTGGTTCATTTTTTTATGTTATCTCAATTAGCTTGCCCCCAGATTGTACCAAAAAAATGCCAAATCAGACATTCAGTTTAACTAACTCTGCCATCTAGCGTGTTCTATTCATGTGTAAAATAATGTCTGGGACTCAATGTTTAGTGGTAGGACACAAACAAGTTTGTTAGGAACAATTTTTTCGTAAAATTTGTTTTTCACTTTTATCTTATCTATTTTTCTGTCACCAACGAGCTCCAAAGTGTCCAATTTATCATCTAGAGTATCTCGTCAACAGTGTGAAATGATAGACTGAGACTAAATTGGCAACTTTTTGTGCAAATATGATTTTGGCCAAACGCGAAAGGCATAATATTCTGGAAAAATGTCACTTGTGGTCATTTTATGTTATCTCAATTGTTGCCCCCAGATTGTTACAAAAATGCCAAATCAGAAATCCAGTTTAAACTATCTATGCACATCTAGCGTGTCTATTCATGTGTAAAAATAATTGTCCTGGGGACTCACTGTCTGTGTAGTTGGTAAGGACACCAAACAAAGCTGTTAGTAACATTTCTTTCGTAAAAATGTTTGTTTTTCTATTGTTAGCATTATCTATTTGTTCGGTCACCAATATGAGCTCCAAAAGTGTCGTTTGGAAAATATGATTTTGGGCCAACGCGAAAGGCATAAATTCTGGAAAAATGTCACTTGTGGTCATTTTTATATGTTATCTCAATTGTTGCCAACCAGATTTTACCAAAATGCCAAATCAGACATTCAGTTTACCTAACTCTGCATCTAGCGTGTCTATTCATGTGTAAAATAATTGTCTGGGACTCACTGTTTAGTGGTAGGACACAAACAAGTTGTTAGGAACAATTTTTCGTAAAATTTGTTTTTCACTTTTATCTTTTTTATGTATCTCAATTGTTGCCCCCAGATTGTACAAAAATGCCAAATCAGACATCTAGTTTAACTACTCTGCATCGAACGTGTCTATTCATGTGTAAAATAATTGTCTGGGACTCACTGTTTAGTGGTAGGACACAAACAAGTTGTTAGAACATTTCTTAGATCAATTTGTTTTTCACTTTTATCTTATCTATTTTTCTGTCACCTATGAGCTCCAAAGTGTCCAATTTCTCAACTAGGTTTTTCACTTTTTCTTTCTATTTTTCTGTCACCTATGAGCCCCAAAAGTTCGAATTTCTTACTGGGTTTTTTTCAGTGAAAAATGATAGCAAACAAAATTGGCAATTTTTTGGAAAATGTTTTGGCCAAACGCGAAAGGAAAATTTGGGAAAAATGAAAATTGGTGGTTTTTTTTTTTATCTAAAAGGGCCCAACAGATTTTACCAAAATGCCAAATCAAATTTCATTTTTCCCAACTCTGCATCTAGCGTTCTATTCATGTTAAAAAAGTCGGGGTCACTGTTTAGGGGTAGGCACAAAAAAAGTTGTTAAAAACTTTCTTAGTCTTTGTTTTTCACTTTTATCTTATCTTTTTTTCTGTCACCTATGGCTCCAAAAGTGTCCTTTTTCTCAACTAGAGTTCTCGTAAAGTGAAATGATAGACGGACTAAATTGGCAACTTTTTAAAAAAATCTGTTTTTGGCCAAACCAAAAGGCAAAAATTCTAAAAATGTTTTTT
>CAJHNH020005927.1:0-16504 GCA_905116865.2 Candidula unifasciata | reverse complement strand
GTGAATTGGTGACGCTTAGTGCAACAAAGTCTGGTATATGACAACACAACTCTAGTTTGAGAATAATGATTTAGGCAGTAATTGTAACATTTCGCTGGCTTGGAAATCTGCTGTTCACACGTGTTGCAGTTGTAACCGACTCACAGAGCATCTTGAAAAAAAAAAAACAACTTCAGACCGGTATGCTACGTACAGAATGGCAAGCAGCGCTTCAGAAGTCTAAGTTGTTAGCGCCTTTTGATATTTTCCCAAGGGAATGCCGGTGTATTAGGAAATGAATAGGCGTATAGACCGGCTGGTTCTGCACAACTTGGTGAAATGATGCACAACAAGCTAGACGTTGCAAGAGCAAGGGAAGTAAAATGTGGAACATCATGGTCTGAAGAGAATGGTACTGCGTGGAGTGAACAAGGGTCGGGTCAGCGCTCAAGGGAAAGGCGAGACGAATATACAGTCAGGCTGCTATCGCTACGAATGGAACCGGAACTCTGCGCTTGCTACTGAATTTGGAGACGAAGCTCTTATGGGAATGTCCTGAGTGTTGTGATGTCGATTATTAAAAAAAGATTAAACATAGAAGCATATCATTCTTAGGGAATTAAACACTGTAAAGAGTAAATAGACTAAAGACAGGTTGTGGATGGCCTAGGCTAAAAAGACAATCAACAATGACTGACACATTAAAGAAATTAGCCAAGGAGAAGAGCGGGTAGAAGTGCACAAGAGCAAAGAATAGCCTCACAAAGTTGCAATTACCTTAGGCGAGAATGCAGGGAATGGGCGGCGGGACGAGCAGACACATAGGTTTAGCAACCTGTAGATGACAAATCTCTGAGGCAAGTGTGTGAGAATGCCATTCAAACAGAATATCGTGTTTGTAGATCAGGAAAAGGCTTCTGATAGAGTGGATAGAAACAAACTGTGGTCTGTTCTTGAGAACTACGGGCTACAAGGACAGTCACTAGAGAACATCATAACCATGAACCACATAAGCCAAAGTGCAATAAGAACACAAAAAGGCATATCCGATATGTTCACAGTCAACATAGGTGTGAGACAATGATGTGTGCTGTCCCCACTTTTATTTTAACATTTACATAGACATAATATCTAAATAAGCAAGTTCTGATTTAGACAACATAGACCGTTATAATTATGAGGAAGTATACACATCAGGAGAAGTTATCGATTCACCTATATTAAACGAACTACTATTTGCTGACTACCAGTGCTTGTTCTACCCTGAAAAAGATAGACACATAATCGCAAATTATTCATCCCCACGGCGCAGAAATGGTTTATAAAGATGATAATTATGATGACAAATCTAAGCCAGGAAATGTGATTGTATACCTGATGGGCCAGTGGTTAGTGGCAAAAAGAAAGAATGAGGCTTTACTGCAAAAACATAGCGGAGAAGAATACCTGGGGATTGCTTGACAGTTGACATTATCCCATATAGCATGAGGATGGAGATTGAGGCCGTAAGTGGGGGGTTCTGAAGGATGGATACAATCTAAACCACACAAGCTGTCAAATTATTGGATTCTCAAAGCATGCTCAGGAGGGTGAAGTCGGGGGTTTGTCTTATGGGATAGGCCACGTCAGTCCAGAGGTCACAAGTGGTGAGTCACATGGATATTGCTCCCGTGCTATGTAGGTGTGTTCCAGAATGAGCAGGCAGATAGTTTGGCTGGACTGGCCCCACTTGAGGTTGCATTGCAACTGCACAAGGTAGAGGTGAACTTTCGTGAGACGAGGCGACTAGTCAAATAAGTCATAAAAAGAGATTATGGTGCAGGGGGGTGATTTGCGTACCACTAGAGATAGGTGGAAAGTAAGACGAGTTGTTAACCACAGGACAACGGTTACCGTCAGTGTGAAGTCTCTTCGCTGGCTGTTAAGAAGGGAGACGGAGCTAATTTGCACCTGAATGCTGTGATGAAAACCAGTTCTACTCTAACTCATGGCTCCTGTGTAACAGTCAACGTCATGATATAAGGAGGTAAAACAGTAGCACTAGGGGACTGCAACAGCGAACGTAAAAATGGGATAGTAGGATAATGGAGAAACTAGAAAGGACACACAATGTTTAAAACAGTATATAATGTTGAGTGGAGCTAGCAAATGCATTACGCATATAATGGTACCCGTTACATTTTAAGTTAATAGAGAAGAGGAAGATACTAACCAGTCAATGAAAACTACAATATAAAACACTGACTGCTGGTCTAGGCAAAAGCTGACACAGTCTCAACACAACAAAAATATAAATCCAACCGTGTCCAGATTATGTTTAGATATTCTTGAACAAACTAACCGGTGGAAATGATACTATGAGAACTGCGGCCTAGTTACCATTGGATAATAAACATATATTTGTATAGTTTCGTTAAAAAGGAAGGGCGGCAAGTATTGACTGGGTTGTGTGAGTCTGCTCAAATGCAGTAAGTGTGAGGTCCTGTGACAAACATATGCACGCAAATTAAATAGGCCAAGTATTTTACAGATCTTCTTTATGTAATGATTTTTCACACAGTAAATGCATAACAGTTCACGATGTTGCCTGGAACTTACGGCTCATGCACTTTGAGGCTACACCCCAGACGGAATAAATTACGGGGTGGGACTGAGACCTGTGTCCATTTACAAAGTAGGGCATGTGGTTCAATGGTTTTTCATAACAACTTGTGGATATTCTCTCTTTTTGTGTGTATTTCTGTATTCATTTCACTTTTTTTTTTTTTAAATTCATTTTCATTTAAGCACATTTTGAGTACATAATATCAGTTATCACTATCCTTATTATTGCCTTCTCACACTATGCGAAAATGTATTATCGTATCAACTTATCATTCAGTGCAGTACACGCACACACACACACACACACACACACACACACACACACACGCACACATGCACACATACATGTTTGCAATATGTATCCCCTCCTAGAAATTTTAGAAAGGAGACGAAACCTCCCAGCCCTCTCCAGACACCCGCCCCCCCCCCCCCAACCTCCCCTCCACGAAAATCCAACCAAAATGCTTTTTTGTGTAAATGCAATAACCACCCTACCAGATCACATAAAATGAGAGGTTGATGTCTAAATGTATCTTGAGCTCCCATATAGACCCAGTCTCACATGAAAACTAAGAACGACCTGGGATTGCGTTTGAATCGTCTGAGTGTTCACCGAGCACTTCGGTGCGTCATAAATGGCATATGTAGCTACTGGGAAGCTATCGTTCTCAGCTCGGTTGAACAATTTAGATTCGTATCGGGTTCAACTGTTGCTTTTACAGAAGTTATTCAACGACAACAATCAGCCAGGCACTGATCGGGAGGAAAATAGACGGCAAATTAACCTATCATCATCATCATCATCATCAGTTCTCGTTATGCCTAGTGGCACATGAGGCTTCAAAGAGGACTTTCCATGCTTTCCTGTCCTGTGCAATCTTCAATGCAGTTTTCCATGTCAAAGATGCCACACTCAGGTCACTTTCCATCGTTCGACTCCATGTTGTTTTTGGGCGCCCTTTTTTTTTCTCTTTTCCTCTGGTGTCCATGAGAGAGCTGTTTTGGCAGGTATATCAGGATTCATTCTCATAACTTGGCCAAGCCATTTCCATCTTCTCTTGATTATCATACTGTCTAGAGTTTCTTGGTTTGTGACTTGAAGTAGTTTAGTGTTTGAGATTGTATCTAGCCAGAAAATTTTGATAATTCTACGTAGACATGTGTGATGGAAGGTGGACAGGTTGTGTACATCCTTTTTGGTCATTCTCTAGCATTCTGATCCATAAAGAAGAACTGGCAAAATGATACTCTTGAAGAGTCGGAGTTTTGTTCCTCTGCAGTAACTGTTGGATTTCCAGATTTGCCTCATCCTTCCATAAACAGCTCTAGCTTTGTTCAGGCGTGACTGTATGTCTTCCTCTGTTCCTTCCAGTAGGGACACCACACTGCCAAGATGTGACATGTTCTACATTTTCAAGTGATTGGTTACTTATGGTAACTGGTTGTTGGTTTGGACTGTTTGTCATGATCTTAGTTTTCTTTGAATTTATTCTCAGTCCCACCATTTCTGCGGTGCTGTGTAGTCTGTTACTTTTCTCCTGTGTATGTTCATGTTTATGTGATAGGAGTGCTATATCATCTGCAAAGGTCCTCAAGCATGGAGAATGGAGTCCACCGTAGGCCTTTCAATTTCTTGTCTACTGTGATTTTTAGTATCCGGTCAATCACAAGGTTGAAGAGGAGAGATGACATAACACAACCCTGTTTTACACCTGTCTTTACTTGGAAAGATGTATTGTACTTTTTGATACTGCCGGAAAAGTCTTTATAGAAGAGAGCAATTGTGTTGACTATCTTTTCTGGAATTTCATAATGTAGTAACATTTTCCAGAGACTGTCTCTATGGACGCTGTCAAAAGATTTTTTTTTAATCAGCTCTGAAAAGGCGGCTATCCTACAGGGAACACATGGAGGCAGTTAAAAAAAGTCCTCGGTGCTCTCAAGATTATGGCAGCAAAGGACATGTAACAAAGTGTGCTGTTCACAATGTTTCAGCGTGTGATCCTGTTGGTTATAGATAAGGGACTTTGACAGTTTAGCAAATCGGAATCAGCTGATAGAACGCATACAGAAGGAAGCCATTCTGGTACGTACAAGAAATCCCCCGGTAGTATGTATGCAATATATCCTTGCACTGCCTGCTATTGCAGATAGACTCAAAACTCTGCAGGCAAAGTCACATCTCAGAGTAGCTGCAGACAAGAAGCATCCCCTGCATGAAGCCCAGTGTAGAGCTAAGGGTCACAGGCTGAAACGAGAAAGATCTTGCATGGCGCAAGCTGAAGACACAATTGGCATAATCCGTGCAGAGTGGCGTGCATCACTTCAGAGGTCCCAGTAGTTAGAATCCTGTGGATATTTGCTCCAGGTAATGCCGGTGTGTTGGGAAACAAGCAGGCATATAGACTGGCTGGCTCTGCACAACTTGGTTGTGTACTTACTGTGACAAGCTAAATATTGTGAGAGCCCTTTGCGAAGAGTGAACAATGCGGATGCGCATATAGCTCATTACGGTCTGAGGAGAATGGCGCTGCGAGGAGTTACCAGGGGATGTGGCCGACGCTAAACACTCAGGGGAACAATGAGACGGATATACAATCAGACGACTTATTAGTGCCAACGGAAATGGAACTCATTCTTTGCTGCTGCAGATGGAGACGGAGCACTTACGGTAATATCCAGAGTGCTGTTATGTCGATTCTCAATTCAACATTCAACATAAGCATACACCTGGCTGTGTGCAGACATACATGCTGAAAGTCCAAATGCGCATATCATCATCTTCATCCACAACATGCTACTAACATAATCATGACCTGTGGGACACAATAAGCACTTCCGCTTCCCTACAATGGTGTGATGGTGAGAGCTGGTGACAAACAATCCGGACCTCTGCACCGATCTGTTATGATGGAAAAGACAACAATGGAGAACGACGACCACTTAGAAGAGATTGCAAACAAAGCAATATAGAATACCCGCTTCTCTCTGGGACACAGGAATGAGCCGTCTAGCTCTAAACCATACCACACATGTAATCAGAGACTACATTGTGGAGTTTTTTTTTTTTTTTTAGAATTGCTATGGCTAGTAAACATTGACGGGATTTGCTGGCGTGGTACATTTCTAGTAAAAAAAACAATGAGGTGGATTTCTAAACTTGGACTGACCTAGTCTAAAATGAATACGAAAAAACGTCAATGAATTGCTGTTGTCTAGATCAGTGTTTGCCAAAGTAGGTGATACGGCCACACTTCCCCAAGCGACGCTGGGCGCTAAAGGGGGCAGTAGCAGCCTAATGTGCATCTAGGAAGATTTGGATTTAAAAAAAAAACCACAACAGTAGTGAGAGAGAGTGACACAGAGAGAGAGCGAGAGAGAGAAAGAGGGAGAGAGAGAGAGAGAGAGAGAGAGAGAGAGAGAGACTAAGAAAGGGAGGGGGTGAGGCGGGGGAGAGAGAGAGTTGTCCTACCTTCCCCAATATGGTGTACCAGATAAATCTCGCAGTGCTTAATTTTCAACAGCAATAAAAACACACACATACATTTTTTGTACAGCCAATCAGATGTATCCGTCTCATTATTGAATACATTACTCTCTCATTTTGTTTTAACATTCATATACTTCGACACTGTCGTGGAAGGATGGCTTGAGCTGAAACTTTTACAAGCAGTACTTACTTACGACATGTATTTTTGAATCAATAAATTTAAATACCAATGATTTGACAGAAGACTGGAAGAACCACAGCTCGATCAGGCCTAAAGCGCCCCCAGAGCAAACCGAAGTACTCAAGACCGTATCTTGACACTAAAAAAGATGAGTGAAAAGCCCTTGAATATAGGAGTGAGATGTACCTATGTTTGTTTTTTTTTTTTTTTTGGATAGAAAAGGCATTTGAACAGGTTCCCTGGAGCAAGCAAGGAAAAATATTCAAACACCCCTGATCAGTGCTGTGTTTCTACAAAAGCTGCATACATATTGTAAGAAAAGCAGGTCAAGTAGAAGAATGTAAGATTTTTAGCGGTTAGTTAAACAAGGTACTATTCTCTCACCTTAACTCTTCATTCTAACGATGGATGATGTCATCAAGACCAGCAAGAAGAAAACAAAGTACTCCGTAGGGTACTGGAAGATAAGAGCAGTCTGCATTTCTGAGCTCACCACCCAGCACTGTGACAGCAGCTAATTTATAAACCTTTTCGTTGCCTCGCACACATACATGACTGGATATAAAAGTCCATGATAAGCTCGTGATCCGAATCGTATTAATTGATGCAAGGACGCCAGTTTCATTTTTTTTTTAAGCATGGTATGTGAGTCTGTTACAGATACATTTTGGGCTATGCTGCTCTTGGGCAATCAGAAATCTACCGTTACTGCCTTAACCTCCATTCTCATACTGAATGTATAGAAGTTGTACGCAAGGCTCTCTGTTCTCAAACAGTGCCTATTCATCTTTGAGAAAAAAAGAAAAAAAGAACCCACTCTTCTTACCTCTCGCTGCAGACCCATCTGTATATATTATGATGTCATTTCAACAAGAGATACCAGTCAACATGTATATTGGTGCAAATAGGGCGACTTGGTCTTTGGCGATCCTTCACACTTCCTGTTGCCTGAAATGTCTCCAATATTTTTTGAACAGTAAAGTCTGACACTGCAAGTTGTCTAGCAACTGAATTGATAGAAAGGCCACTTTTATTTCACTCTAAAGCCCTTACTCTTCTAAGATGTGAGGACTTATTGTTGACGGCATGGTTTTTGCAGTAGACGAAACAACCCAAAGTCTTCTGATGTTAAACAAATTCAGAGTGAACTCTCTCCCCGAACAGTCGACACTGCAAATGTGGAATCATTTCATCACCATTATATTCATCATCATCACGTAACGTTCTTTGATTAATGCCACGCTCATTCCGCCATGCTACGCAGCCCCTCGGATTGCAATCACGACCAACATGTATGGCATATGACAGCTAGCGAACAGCTAGCTCTGACTTCCAACTTAACACCCCCTACACCTATAATGGTAGATAAAACTGTGTCAGGGGTCGGCTGGTGGTTCTATACTATCTGATTATCCCCTACACACAAAACACGAAACAGAACGCTAAAATATTTCCTTTCTATGTATGTCGCTCATGGGAAAGTCAGTCATAATGTGTGGCAGAATATCGTGATGCAATACAGATTTTGACCCTAGCTGCCATGTGGAACAAGCCTCAATGAGTAGCAGGTATGGTCATAGGAAGTCAAAGGCGACTGGTGCGTCGATGACCACATTACACACTGAGTGCCGATGTGTCAATACAATATAGGTCTTGGCCTGTATGCCCAACCCAGCAAAAGTCGATGAAGATACGGTCCATTACCTATCCCTTACACGTCTTTTTATCTTTTCCTTTGTCCCGATATTGTATGTGTTTGTCTCAAATGTTACCATGTTTACCTGATTGTATCACAGATTCGACATGTGTGAGGGGTTTGATCCACATTGTGGGTTGGTGTGTGTATGTATAGGGAGGGTGGGGGTTAGGTTTTCCAAGAATAAACTCTTTGTCTCCATAATAACGTAAGTATCAGCCAATTACTGGTTTCATTCAAAGCTGGAATAAACTGCCTAAAAGGCTAGGAACCAACAGTCTGCAAACAAAATACTATCCATATTAATAAAAATCTTAATTTTCCGGTGTCGTTAGCTCAAAACTCGGAAACTACTGAACCGATTGCTTATAAATTTGCACACAACGTTGCCTGTGACTCAAGGCGCTACTTTTTGTCATAAAATTGCACAAACCACTAACGACGTAGCTCCAGCAAAGGTCAAATCATTACTTGTTTCGTTTCCCGCCGGGATTTATTTTTAATGAATCGGCCACCTTCGACTGCTGAGCAGGGCTTCCAATAGATGCCTTTTTCCCCATGAACCAGATATTTGAGTGACGGCTTGGGTTCCAATTTTGATGCGTTGTTTACCTTGTTGTTTTCATATATTTTTATTTATCCTTATATACCTACATATCTTTATGTACATTGTTCCTGTCCATAATTTAAATTTTATACCATGTTTCAATCTTAGCATTTTTTTTTTGTGTGTGTGTGGGTCGTTTCCCTTTCATTTTGCTCACGTTCTGCTTGGGTTATTTAGATCACCTTAGCTTGGGTTTTCACACACATCCTGTTGGCAGCCCTGTTGTTGACGATCTAATTAAAAAGCAGTGTCACAGCAAGCACAGGTGGTCGCATGCATTATATCCAGTTTCGTCCTTTTTAGGACGAATTTTTTTGTCATTTGAAGCCCAACTCTGGCTTTTGCCAGGGGCCACAATATAGGCAGGCCATACATGCCCAAATGTCTGAACGCGGTTTCTGGGACCTCTCCACGGCGATCCTCATCCGCATGGTGGAACTTTGTGTCATCGGGTGTTTATCGCTTGTGTGATGTCCTGGTGGGGTAGAAGTTCAGTTCAGTTCAAGCACAGGTGAAGTAGCTGTCATTTGGTGAGTATACTGTGTGTGTCCCCAATTTTTTGTTCTTCATTGCTTTGTCTATTCAATATTAAAATACTTTTGTACATTGCACATAGCGGCGGAATTCAACTGTCTTGATTTATCTGCGTTCGTTATGCACACGACCGGTTCCTGACTGAGTATTTGGACATCCATATCGTGACTGTACTGTATTTGTTAAATTGTCTAGCGTTTCGCTGTTGTTTTCTGTTACTTTACCTATTCACTTGAGCTGTTTCTATTGCTCTGTATATGATTGGACATATTTCTTTAATATTCTGCATTGTCTGTTATTTTATCTATGTTTCTTACGTCATGCTTCTCCCTTTTGTGATTGTACCATCTTGCAATTTTAAATTTTCTTTTTCTCTTCTTTTTCAGCGGCATCACTCTGCTGTTGTTTGTCTATACAATGCCCTCCATCATGACTTTTCTGTATTTGTTTTTCTTTTCTAGCTTTTCACTGTTGTTTTCTCTTACATTGCCTATACACTTCTGCTGTTTCTGTTGCTCTACATATTGCTGTGCATATTATTGGACATATTTTTTTTTTAATATTCTGCATTGTATAATATTTCACCTTTGTCTCTTACTTCATGCTTCTCCTTTTTGTACCGTCTTGCAATTTTATATTTTGTCTCTCTTCGTTTTCACTGTTGTTTTCTCTTATATTGCCTGTGCACTTCAGCTGTTTCTATTGCTCTGCATATGATTGGACATATGTCTTTAATATTCTGCATTGACTATTATTTGATCTTTGTTTCTAACTTCATGCTTCTCCCTTTTGTACCATCATCTTGCAATTTTATATTTTCTGTCTTTCTTCTTTTTCAGTGCCATCAATCTGCTGTTGTTCGTCTATACAATGCCTCGCAAAAAGTCTAACTTGCGGCACTGCGACAAGTACGTGCAAATGAAAACGAGGAGGAGCGCGCCGCAACGAATGAAGGAGTCAGACGAAGACGTGCTCAGATACGTGCCCAGTCATCTGCACAGTAACTTGGAGTCACAGTTGAGGATGCACGCTTGCTTGCACAGCTATCACATTCTGCAGCTTCAGATCTGCCTCCTTCTCAACAGACTCAACGCAACAGGCTGACAGTGGCTGACACACGTCAACGCCTGGCAGCAGACCAGCATCAACAACAGTCCCATACTAAGCAATTAGGCATT
This sequence comes from Candidula unifasciata, assembly GCA_905116865.2. NCBI lineage: Eukaryota > Metazoa > Mollusca > Gastropoda > Stylommatophora > Geomitridae > Candidula > Candidula unifasciata. The sequence continues at coordinate 6,235 of CAJHNH020005927.1, read as the reverse complement.
TACAATCGTCTTGCATTCCGATACTTGCCTGTGTCTTCATTGCAAGGCTCTTAGATTTCCTGGAGAAACTTCAGGAATGTGTTGCTATGCCGGACATACCGCCGAATCAAAAGATTTCCTAACATTAGGAAGTACAACTCATGCTTACAAGTGACGTCCTTCGGCGCTGAGATTGTTGCAGCTCTTTTATTTCAACTTTCAAATTTAAAGGACAGATCTATCATACAGAAGGCTCCCTGCTTCCTATCCAAGATGGTCAACATAAATTTCTCCAAATGTATTTTATCGGTGATGGCAATAGTAAATTAAATGCTAGATGCAGCATTTCTACCGGCATACGACGGTCTATCGTCTCCAGACTACAAGAACTTCTTCACAACAAAAACCATTTAGTGCGTTTGTTCAAAACAGCACTTGATATGATGCCATCTGATACACACAAGCTTGTCATTCATGCCGACAAAACTCCTGCTGGAGAACATGTCCGCAGATTCAATGCCCCAGCTATAGACGAGGTCGCAATTGTTATAGTTGGAGATCACTTCCAGCCTAGAGATATTGTCCTCCATCACATAAACAATCAATTGACAAGGGTTGCAGAAACTCATCGCTGTTACGATGATTTGCAATACCCACTTATGTTTTTGGGATGGTGTCGATGGATATCACTTCAACCTGAAGATGATAAATCCAGTCACTGGCAAGTATACCAATATTAACTGCAGTGCACTGAAGTTTTATTCATACCGCTTAATGATACGAGAGAATGCGGACAATCACATTTTAAGGTACCGTCAATTGTTTCACCTATACCTCGTTGATATGTATGCACAGATTGAGACTGAACGTTTGCTATTCATCCGTTTGAGTCAGACCAAGCTTCGCTGTGAGGATTACATTCATTTGCGAGATGCAGTTCTACATGATGGTAACGTAACTAACACTAGAAGACTAACGATTTTGCCATCTTCATATACAGAATGTCCACGTCATATGCACGAGTACGCACAAGATGCACTTGCATATGTTCGCCTCTACGGGCGTCCTGACCTATTCATTACATCCACATGCGATCCAGCTTGGAACAATTTACATCAGCTATTACTTCCTGGACATTCGCCAGTGGATAGGCATGACATCACAGCACGTGTTTTCAGACACTGCGCTGCTGGTTTTACTCAGGGAGTGGCAAAAGAGAGGATTGCCACATGCACATATACTTATCAAATATATTAGACACGTAAGACATGTTCGCTTTATCTAAACTTTTTTTGTCATTTCACCATTCTGCGCCACAGCAACGCGTGGCCGGGTACAGCTAGTTTTATATATATTGTTAATCATGGTATGTAACACCAATACATAGAAAAATCATCAGACAAGGGAAACTATATATCATATCTCTTTGTATTGATCTATTGTAAAGTCAAGTTAAGGAGATACATTGAACAGGCATTCTGGACTCATGGACTATTCGACATCTAACAGTCTTTACTCGTGTGTAAATGTACTTGAAATCACTGTTATAGTTTGTGTATGATCTCGGTAGGCTTTAACTTGACAGACTGCACATTATAACAAAATCTATTTGACTGTAGAGCACTTATAGTAGACTCTTTTATCACTCTTAGGTTTGTCACATATCTGTATGGATTAGTTTAATTTTGTATCGGGTACCAGAAAGCAATGGCAAACTACTGGACGTAAACTTGCCTAAAAATCTACAACAGCCAACAAACGCTGGGGTTGGTTTTGCAACGTCCTGTAAAGGATACGCAACTAACTTTAACACCCAGGCGTACCTGGTGATAGGAGTTATAGACAGTAATTCGTTTTGGTAACGTCCCAAGAGACTTTGTCAGACAAAGATATGGTGAGTGGCCACTGTTTGATATCAACCTGACTGTCCCGTTGTTTTTAGTGATACCCGGCCGCTCCGTTGGTAGTTCATGCAAAACATCAATAATCCCGTTTTTAACTAATCCTTGAAAAGGCGCAAGAGTAGAACATGTACACCTAATTATATTTATACAGGTGTACAGACTTGAAAGTTTCAGTTAGTTTTAATGTCTGATATGTGTATATGGCTAATGTGGAAAATGTAATTGTGACAGACTCTGAAAACATGCTGAGAAAGCTAAAGATATGGATGCTTCGAGCAGAGTGGCAAGCTTCACTGAGAAGGTCACCGGTAGAGAGCATTCTTTGCATCTTTTCTTACGGGTGTGCCGGCGGACTGGGAAATGAACACTGGATAGAGAATAATCTTTTTCCAGTCCTGGACAGACCACCATGCCTTGTCATTAATGATGCCGCCTATCATAATGTCGTATCAGAGAAAGACAAAGTACCAGCGACATTAAATGCAATAATCATCAGATTAGGACATGGCTTGCTAGGTAGAAAGTCAACTTTGACGACGCATATTTGAAGAAAGAGTTGTTGCAGCTTGTAAGAAAAACAAATAAGAAGAAGGTGTATCAAACTGACAAAATTAATAATTGTCGTATAACAGGATACGCACACCTACCGCATTGGGCAGGTCCACAGTCTGAACACCCCCAAAATCGTTATTGTAACTATGATATCGGATAGCCCGAACGTATTTATATAGTTCGTTTGTTGTGGGGGAGTCCAGATAGGAGAAATCCATATAATTCACTTTTAGATTGATTCTTTTATGCTTTTAGTGTCGATTTACACGTTAGGACACATTTTCTACGCCTATTTAAGATTAATTGTCAGGCCTCTTCACCGTACACTTGAGCCGTATTCTTACACCAACTGCTGTAGTTAGGGACTGTATTTTTATACGTCACTTCTCTATGGTCCGGTCAAAGGGGCAGACGTATTCCCTTGTGGTTGCCACTTGACCGTTAAAAACACAAGATTCTTTATTCTCTTTCCATTTATAATGGGTGAGTTTTCCTAAAAGCTTTTAATTGAATATTTGCGCTGAGTGTCTGTGTGTGGGTAAGTAAGGTCAGCAGATTGATAATGCGAATCTGTTTGTCTACGATGAAGGACGGCAGATAGCGATCCGGATTGGAATGCACTTTCGGCTGAAATTTCTCGGAGAATTCTTCGAGCCGGCTTTCTAAACCTCTTCGGATCAATCAATCCACATATCTGGAGTGTGTTTATGGTATTGTTAACTTTGTCTGATTAGTATTTTGCTTTTATTCGGTCTCTGAACTTGGTGAGTCGCTGAACCGTTGTGAATGACACGGAGCTTCGGGTCAGGCATGACGTCATATCCGCTGTTGCTAGGAGCTTTCGTAACCACAACAAGCTTAGACTGTCGTACTGCTTTCGGAGCATATTTCCTTCGATCTTAGTTTCGACTCCATCTCCTATACCTTATCTTTCCAATTAGTGAAAAAGGTATATTAAAAGGGATGGGAAATAATGGAGATCTGTCTGGCTTTCGCTACAGAACTGAATTCAGAAACTATTCGAGTTAATGGAAACGTACGTACGACTCTAGTGCTCACTCTGGGAAACTGAACGGATTCCAAGATAGAGGTAGCCAACCTTCATGGTTTGGACTAGCCTCAATTATATCTGAGCATGTGGAGGTAGTGAGGATAGTGATTAACGAGGTGCGTTGGGTACGGTTCGCTTATATGTGTTGCCTGTGTTTTTCAGGATTTTTGAAGATCCAGCAAGCGTCCGTGGAGCAGTCTTGATTTTCCACCAACCAACACCTGGAAGCAACCGACGTGTGGTGATCTGCCTTTGCTGAATGTGTGTACTGTATGTAAAGCCGACATCTTCCGATCTCAGGGGAGTTGATTGCCCTTAATCAATTCCAGAAGTGTCATCACCCAGGGGGAGTCTTTCTGTGAAGTGAGACGTTACTGAATTATACTTTCAGACATCCTGAGGAGCTGCTGGATCCAACCAGATAAGTCGTAGTAACATTCAATAGCGGCTAGATTCCAGATGTGCCTTCATAATATGTCTCCCGCCTCCCAGCTGTGATGATACCGGAAAGAGACGTAGATTTATAGCAAGACTTTTTCTTCATCTGTGTTCTTTAGAGAATTCAACATTCATTCTAGTTCTTCGTGCTACTTTTGATCGTTCGTGTTATGAGGTAATTAATACATTGAAATTATAGTTCATAAGGTTGCTGTTGATGAATTAATGGTCATAGCTAGAAAGGTATTCACGTCTTGTCATATTCACTGTTGTCTACTTGTTTGACTGTATTACATTGTTTACCAGTCTGGGGCAAATTAGTAATGAGGACGTCTGGCCGAGAGGTACCTAAGTGTTCATAGTAACCCTGTGGAGTCAGAGCTCGAGTCACCTCATTCCTGAGACAGGTTGAATGGAAAGTTTGAACCGAGGGTTAGGCCTCTAGACGAACGAGAGCCACCATTCAAAACACCCCTGTCTCAGAGCACCTGAGGGATTTGTGAAAATTTTCCGTAAGTAAAGGTGCGCAACAAAACTGACATACGACAGTCATAATCGTAAAATGGAGGCTCGTCCGGGATCTTTGTATATTGTAAATCTAATCTTTCAACAGTGTATTAGTATTCAGTGGTTGTGCTGGATACTTGACCAGCAGGTTGTTATATTGATAAGCTGTCTGGTAGAATTAGTGACTACTTTGAATACATTTCTTATACTCTTACTGGGAAGAAATAAGAGGTTGTTTCAGAATTCTTTGACAAGTGGTTCTTCCTGTGTTCACATAGTAGGATTTTATTGGTCTTTCTGACGTAGTGACAATTGTTCTTATAATTTGTATATAGTGGTTTTGGCTGCAACACCACGGTGTTTTGTGACTAACATTTATAATTGTCATAAATTGTTGCATATTTGTTGGATCTTCTGTTAAGTATCTTTGCAGCTCAACATGGCGCAGTCCAGAATTTCTATTCAAGAGCTGAAAGAAATGGCTGTCCAGATGGGACTGGAAGGAAGAGAGTTGACCGATTGGATTAAGACCACAGAAAGAGAAATGAGAATGGAGGCTCGTGAATCTGAACGGCTCAAATTTGAGGCTGATAAGGAATCTGAAAGACTCAGGATTGAATCCGAGAGACTCTTGGAATCCGAAAGACTCAAAATTGAAGCCGAGAAAGAGATAAAGATGAAGGAGCTGGAAATTCAGGCACAAAGAGATAGCCAGGTTTCTAGATCTCAGTCTTCAGAAATGGAGACTGTGTCTACTCACTGCATCTCGACACCTGCCATGAATTTTCCTATGCCTGCCTTTGATGCGAAGTTGGAAACGATTGAAACAGTATATTGATAAGTTTGTTAAACTTGCTACAATATATAATCTTGAGAAAGATATATATACTTTAAAACTGGCACAGGGATTGAGGGGAGAGGCATATGAAATTTTTCAGCGGATGCCCACTGGCTCTGATACTGACTTTGAAGCCCTGTGCCAGGCTTTATTGAAAAGGTTCGAGTTGAATGCTGCTAGTTATAGGCATAAGTTCAGGAATGAAAGGAAAATGATTGGAGAAACTTATTCGCATTTTGCAGATAGATTAAAAAGTTATCTTTGTAAATGGCGTGAAATGGCTGGCTATGAAGCTTACTTCAAAGATCTGCAAGAATTGTTCTTAACTGAACAATTAAAGGATACTCTACCGAAGTCAATGCAAACCTTTCTCACCGAGAACGGTGCAGAAAAATTGACTGACATTTTGGTTCATGCCGAACGGTACGAGTTAGCCATACGGATGATAGTTTCTGGGAAAGCTAAGCCCCAATAATCATAATAGGAATAGTCAGAACGGTCAGAAAAACTCAAACTCAGGTTCACCCAAAAAGAGCACATCTCATGTAAAATCACCAGAATTCCTTCTAAATTAAGCAGTTCGCAACAGAAAAACAGTTTTCACAATAGTTCTAGAAAACCCCTACTGTAGGAAATGCAAAAATAATTCCCATCACACTAATGAATTGTAAGTTGAAGTCAGCAGGGGGGGACTCAATTGTCAGCTTTGTTTAGATGTTGGTTTGTCTGCCCCAGAGAAATTAATAAACTTCAAAAGGCCACCTGGGTAGAGAAGGGTTGGGGTAATAAAAAGGAATTTCTTTTCTATTGTCAGAAAAAAACGCTAGGGCTCGTTAAAATTGGTTGTATAGGGCCCGAAGGAAAACACCGTACAAACCACTCAAGCCCAAAAATGTTGCAACACCACACAATCTTTTTACCAAAGATGCAAACGAAGTGGGGTACACTCAGGAGGAGGGTTTTTTC
>CAJHNH020005926.1:0-16507 GCA_905116865.2 Candidula unifasciata | reverse complement strand
TCAATGTAATATCTCTTTTCAGAATAACACACAGAAATTAAGTTGGATTAATGGAGTGCTGTTTAGATTAAGATATTCCTTGGGGAACTCCCTGCCATCCATATTTCCTTCTAATATCCCTCTGGTTTCATTAGTGTCCCTGTTTCTAATTACACACAGCCTCCTGTCCAGACGAGCATATGTAGAAAAATTTCGCTTCTGAATATAACAAATAATACCCTATTGAAAAAGAAAACCAATCTTTCTATTTTAGAATAATACAATTAGTGATAGAAATATTGCATTACCTTCAATGTCTGGCAGGAGGATTATAGGATTTCTTGTTGATCGTGTGCGGATTAGGATGCATTTGACCTTATTAATGTTACCACTCAAGTTAGTTAGGTGTATCTGTTATTTCAGCCTGTGATTCCCAATAGGGATATAAGGGAGTGAAATGATGTATTGGGTATGTTTGGTTCTTAGTGTCTGAGTAGTTACATCGTTTTCCTTGTGTTCTGAAAACCGCGGGTTCATTTCACTGGCTGCGTATTTCAGTTCACATGTGCATTTAAAAAAAAAATTGAATGCGAATGGTCGTTCAGATGAGACCGAACGATATATATAAGCTAGCGGGAAACGTATGGAAAGCAAGGCAAGAGACAAGCAAGAAATAAGGGTTAGTACAAGTAAGCATTTCTCCACTGAACTACGAAAACATGATTGGTAAAGGGAAGACAAAGGTTCTTCTCATGCATGGGGTACTAAACGCGCCTCACGACCCAGGCAGTGCGTGGGAATACAGTAAGTTTAACATCAACAGCCAAAACATAACCGCATAGGCAACACTCAGTCAGAATGTGGGAACGAACTACAAGTTTTAATCTGAACTGAACAAACACAATAAAATGATCATTCTCAACAGAGGTTTACTTTCTGAAAAACACATCAGCAGGCTTTGTATGTAACAAACAATTTGTTTGAACCGAACATATAATATACACTAGCTAACAAAGAAAAATCGCCCTTTATTTTAGTATGTTACAGAAGCGCAACCTGCTATCAGAACCTCTACGCGAAGGTACACATTGAAAAAAGAGTTTTAACCTATTAGGCAATGCATCACGTAGAGACATTAAATCTAGCAGGCCAGTTCATCTGTCTATCAATCTCCATGTAAGAACACATGTAAAATAGGGAACATCAACTCGCTTACGCACTGCCTGTAGTGAACAATCATATTTATTAGTTTTGTGTTCTACATAACTAATTCGTTAAAGCTTTACCCGCACAGGACTGCAGATTAAAGCAGGCTGGTGTAGTCATTACTGAAGCCCTAATTATAACTTCTTTAGAGGTTGCAATGTCACGGGTAGTGAGCACACTTTGGATCTATTTAACAAAAGCGACCTCGTCCTGTAAAAACAATAGCCACAAAAACCAACCAACCATGGAGAAGTCAAAAAGTGAAACGATAAAACCCAGCCAACCAAGATGAGGGGAACAGCTAACAACGGTGCAAGACGAGCGGTCGGAACCGGATGGAAGCTTCAAGCCCAGAAATGGCGCAATACTAGAATGTAGTCACGAAAGTGACACAAATAACCCAGACCACAAATATAGGCGGAGACTGTTAGCAGCCTTGGCTAGCTAGCAGCAGTCTGAAAGTGGTCGACTTTTTCATTTTGTTTTTCCTTAAAAGGACATGGACCTGGATGAGGGAAGGCTTCTCTAGTAGAAGAAGTATGACAGGATGTGAAGAAAGCTGAAAGGAGTCCGGATCGTCGACGTACCTCCTCTCACCAAGGAAAATCTCCAGACCTTGCACCTGGAATGTTAAACACATGGAGAAGGGCGCTAGAGAGCGATGTTAACAAGATAGGGATGACATGAGGAGAGCCGCAAGCGATAGCGAAGGATGGAAGGATGTGGCGTGAGTTAGTTGAGGGTCTATGCTTTCGTCGGGAGCTGGAGAGGCAGAAGAAGAGGTTGACAATTGCTTCATCAAAAATTTAACGAGAACTGCAAAAAGCAAAACGAGGGTGAAGTTGAGGAAACATGGATGGCCATGATAACACTCCTTGAAATATTATAATGAGTGCAAACACAGGAAAAATCAAATTACGAAAGCGAATATGTAGTGAAATGAAGCACTTTGGAAGATAACAAGAACGTTGATCTGGGAATGCCTGTCAGTTGCAGAGAATTTCGGAGATAACCAGTGATTATGAGTGCTTATTGCCATTATTTCACTCACGATATACCAACTTGTGCTCCGATCTCCTCCAAAATAAATCCACTAATGTACAACCACTAAACTATTATAGATTAGGGAATTCCCTTGTGCGGCCTGTGTCCCCCCCCCCCCGGTCGCTCCGTACTATATATAGAAGGGAATATATATGTATACATACACACACACATATATATATATATATATATATATATATATATATATATAAATAAATAACATCCGAAATATTCAACCCTTAAATTTTGTTATTGATTCATTAATTTCAAAGTTGGCGTCCCATGGCACATCGCTCTGAGAACCTAGGTCTACATTCTTTTGAAAAACTAGATCTATTTTACTATTATCGTAGTAGTAGTAGTAGTAGTAGTAGTAGTAGTAGTAGTAGTAGTAGTAGTAGTAGTAGTAGTAGTAGTAGTAGTAGTAGTAGTAGTAGTAGCAGTAGCAGTAGTAGCAGTAGTAGTAGTAGTAGTAGTAGTAGTAGTAGTAGTAGTAGTAGTAGTCGCAGCAGTAGTAGTAGTAGTAGTAGTAGTAGTAGCAGTAGTAGTAGTAGTAGCAGTAGTAGTAGTAGTAGTAGTAGTAGTAGTAGTAGTAGTAGTAGCAGTAGTAGCAGTAGTAGCAGTAGTAGTAGTAGTAGTAGTAGTAGTAGTAGTAGTAGTAGTAGTAGTAGTAGTAGTAGTAGTAGTAGTAGTAGTAGTAGTAGTAGTAGTAGCAGCAGTAGTAGTAGTAGCAGCAGTATTAGTATCAGAAGCAGCAGCAGCGGTGGTAGTGTTACTTGTGGTAGTTATTGTTGTTGGAGTAGTGGTAGTTATTGTTGTTGGAGTAGTGGCTGTTATTGCTATTATTTTTGTTGTTGCAGCTGCTGCTGTCGTAGCGGCTCAAGTGTTAATAGTATTAGTAGTAGTAATGGAAGTAACAGCAGCAGTAGCAGTTTTTGTAGTTTGAGTATTAGTAGTAGTAGTTGTTGTTTTTGTTGTTATGTCAGCACCGGTTGTAATAGTAGCAGCAGCAGTAACCGTAGTAGTTAGTCGTTGGTCTAACAGTTGCAGACCGGTCGCCCTTGAGTACTCAGGTTCATTTCCTGCGCTGGACGATTAAAAATGCGTTTTCATGGTTTTCACACAATGGTATGAGAGTCCTACAATGGTAGGAGAGTCGTACAATGGTAGGAGAGTCGTACAATGGTAGGAGATGAGTCGTACAATGGTAGGAGAATCGTACAATGGTAGGAGAGTCGTACAATGGTAGGAGAGTCGTACAATGGTAGGACAGTCTTACAGTGGTAGGAGAGTCGTACAATGGTAGGAGAGTCGTACAATGGTAGGAGAGTCGTACAATGGTAGAAGAGGAGTCGTACAATGGTAGGAGAATCGTACAATGGTAGGAGAGTCGTACAATGGTAGGAGAGTCGTACAATGGTAGGAGAGTCGTACAATGGTAGGAGAGTCGTACAGTGGTAGGAGAGTCGTACAGTGGTAGGAGAGTCGTACAATGGTAGGAGAGTCGTACAATGGTAGGAGAGTCGTACAATGGTAGGAGAGTCGTACAATGGTAGGAGAGTCGTACAGTGGTAGGAGAATCGTACAGTGGTAGGAGAGTCGTACAATGGTAGGAGAGTCGTACAATGGTAGGAGAGTCGTACAATGGTAGGAGAGTCGTACAATGGTAGGAGAGTCGTACAATGGTAGGAGAGTCGTACAATGGTAGGAGAGTCGTGCAATGGTAGGAGAGTCGTGCAATGGTAGGAGAGTCGTGCAATGGTAGGAGAGTCGTGCAATGGTAGGAGAGTCATACATTGGTAGGAGAGTCAAACATTGGTATGACAGACATACAATGGTAGGAGAGTCGCACAATGGTAGGAGAGTCGCACAATGGTAGGGAAATTGCACCGAGAAAGAGATCGCTACCTCATCAGGCAATGTTTAATCCCAAAGACAACAGTGGTACACTTTAGCCAATCCTCATTGTAAAGACGGCACATATATATTAAACGAAATATCGGCTTTCGACTTGGGATACGGTGATCACGACTGTGGACTCATTTAGTTACCAGGACATTACCTAGAACCCATTGTAGGCTTGACCAACCTGGGAGTCAAGGTCAGATTTGAAAAGAAATTGGTAAATTTTACTCTAGTCTCCCCATTTGCACACTGCTACACACTAACTCGCTTCTGATTTAACGACCTACTGACCACCTCACCTCTGATAGGTCAGCTTCGAGAAATCCGACTTTCACACAAGGTCACGGGGATATTACGCACTCGCGCTCATACCGCATGTTGTATATTTCACCATGCCAGAGCTTTTAACACTTCTAAAACATTTAGATAGTGGGTCTAACACACAATCCCACCCCCCCCCCCCCGAGAGTGTCAAACCCTATGTCACAGGCCGTCTCTTTCAACAACAACAGACTGCGACACCCAAAACCTCGACCATGGTAGACTAGTCCAACCAACTAATCAGTGGAGTTGACCTACAAATGGTGGTGTGCAAATGGAGAGACCTTCGTAAAAATAACCAACAAGCGCATTTCGACACGGATTTGAACCATAAACTTACAGGTCAGCTTCTAACCGCTAAGTTGCCAGGACTTTCACCCCGCTCGATTTGTATTCGAACCTTAACCTTCGTAAAGACTTTTTTTTAAAAACACACATTTATATAAGACCCAGATTTTCCTACAACGAGGTCCTGTGGTCGTTTGGAGGTTTCAGGTTCAATTCTTGTTATGAAAATTGTAGCTTCAATTTTCGTGTTGTCACGTGCGACGGTCTTTCTCTCTAATTCTTTTTATGAATATTGGGTGAAACCGGTCACTGTTTCTGAAGTGTGCGACATAATCTGCACTTATCACTGTACGATTATTCGGTGAAACACAGCTGCTATTTTTGAAGTATGCGACATAGTCTGCACTTATCACTGTTCGGTGCAAGGACGTTTGTTCTAAAGGTCATCAGTTACTGAAATATCGGTTATGTCTGGCCATATGACGCCATGTCTGGGAAGTAATAACTATGCCGACCAACAATGAATAGTCTCAAATATCACCGGTGAACGGGCTATCATTGAGCTCCAACGTTCGAGAATGGAGGTATGTTATGATGCAATGACTTCGGCGATTCAGACAAGAAGGCGGACGGGAAAATTAGGATTGATAACACGAGATATTCTAGAGGAGAAAGCTATCAAGAGTGACAGGGAGGAGGAGAGAGGAGGTTTTGGAGATTAAAATAAATATAGATATGTATAACATGTGATTATTGAGAATTGGATAAAATGAGAGAGAGAAAGGGAGAGAGAGGTAGAGAAAAAAATAGATAGGGATTGATAACACGAATATACATGAACAAAGAAAGAGAGAGGTGGGGAGATAAATATAGCTTTAGAGAGAGTGCTTCAAATAAGTCAGGGTTTAACCGAGAGAGAGACAGAGAGAGAGAGAGAGAGAGAGAGAGGGGGGTGATTAATGACATGAAACAGAGAGATAGGAAGAGACAGAGAGGGAGGGAGAAACAAAGAGTGATTAGTGAGTTTTGTGAACTAGGGATAGAGAAAAAGAGAGGAAGTGAAGATTTGCATGAACCAGAGAGAGAGAAAGAGAGAGGAGGTGATGAGTCACAGAAACTAAAGAGAGAAGAGGAAAAAAGGGATAGGTGAGTCGCGTGAACCAGACAGACAAAGAGAGAGGAGGGGGGTGATGAGTCACAGTAACCATAGAGAGAAGAGAGAAAGAGGAATAGGTGAGTCGCGTGAACCAGACAGACAGAGAGAGAGAGAGGGGGGGGGGTGATAAGTCACAGTAACCATAGAGAGAAGAGAAAAAGAGGGATAGGTGAGTCACGTAAACCAGACAGAGAGAGAGAGAGAGACAGAGAGAGAGAGAGAGACAGAGAGAAATCACTAAAGAATGTAATGCAAAATTGAGACAGAGCAGGAAGAAAGAGATAAAGCACACGAGCAACCTAGTGAAATGAAGGCGTAGAAATGGAGGAGAAGAAGAAGGGGAGGAAGACCAGGATGCAGAAAATCGATGATTTTCTGAATTTGGATTTTTTTTTTTTAAATTCATTGGGGAAAATTGAAGGCGGGAGATTGAAAAAGTAAAAATAAAATATAAAAAATAATAATTCAATAACGAGATAGATCCACACTTTGGCTGATATAACGTCTGACAATTTGCCATAGATTAAATAGTTTGTAGAAGTTGTGGCAAATAGCAGATGCGAGTATATGGGTATATGAGTTTAGAAATGAAATATATGTATTGCATGGGAGTCTTGTCGAAGTCACAGAGTTGAACACCCCACACTTTTTGTGTAGTTTCCGGCAAACTTTTGTTTAGGGTGGGTGGCGAGAGGGATAATAGACCCACTGCCCCAAATATGTGTAAAATGGGATGAGTTGGGTCGAAAGGCAGCCCTTTCATTATTCATTACACAATGTGACCCCCCCCCCCCTCCCCTCTCCTTTTGCCCCTTTTAAAGATCAAATGCAGATGATGAAGCAGAAAATCCATACAGTAGTTCTGCTATCTCTCAAGCATAGGATGGTGGGTGCAGAGCTATCTAATCTCACTACAAAAACCTTTTAAGGATCACTCAAAGCTCAGTGGCTTTAGAATCATCACCTTACAAAACACATTTGGAAAGGTCTTGGAGAAGATAGTTGTAAAGCTGCAAGAATTTTTGAAAAGGGTGAAGCTTCTCCCAAGAGGTCTGGGAAGCTACAGGCTAGGAAAGTACACATAGGCAAATGCAGCCATTTTTGCTTTTTACGTCTATGAAGGATTCCAGAACAGACAGGAAACTATGGCGGTAGCACTGTATCTCGAGGATGCTTTTAACAGAGTAAAATACGACATCTTAATGACAGCACTGAAGAAGGAGAAGGTCAGTTCTTGGCTGGTGAATTGGGTTGCAACTGTTCTGTATTTACGTCGGGTTGCTAACTGACTGCGCTTATGGACCTCAGCACCATGCAGTTTTGCCCCAGGACTGCAGCCGAGATCCGCCGTCTCGCCTGTGTTCTTTATACGAGCAAGATTGCAAGCCTAGAAGCACCAGGAGTTGGAAGGATACTGACTTTTGCGGATGGTATACTTGCATATAGGCAGAGGTGGGGGTGGGGGGGGGGGAGGGAACAAACAGCCCGGGAGCAACAAGCGACAGTAGACAAAGTGACTGAGTGGTGTACAGAAATGAGGGCTGTCTTTCACCCAGAAAAGGCGTCTGTTTTGTCGTGTTCTCTGGTCAACAGAATCGTTAAGGCTAATGTCCCGAGTATCGTGATAGACGGTAAAAACGTCAACAGAGAGAGCAAATTTAAGCATCTGGGAATTAACATTTGACAGAAGCCTGTCCTTTAAGAACCATATGGAGAGTGTTGTGAGAAGATGCCAAAAAGGATTTAGAGCACTTAAAAATATGACTGCAATTGAAAAAGAGCAGAGAATGCATTTCATACTATATCAGCACCTGATCCTGTCAGTGGTTGGTTATGGTCTGGGACTGCTTGCTGTCTCAAAGAGTCAGGCGGGCAAACTAGAGCACATACAGAACGCAGCTATGCGGGTCATTCTAGGTTCCACCAGAGACATCCCTATGGTGTGTATGCGATACATCCTTGGTTTGCCGACTGTTGCAGGTAGGCTCAAGGTGTTGCAGGCGAAATATATCAGGGTAGCTGCAGACACAGACCACCCTCTGCATGAAGCTCTAGGTACAGTTAAAGGTCAGCGGCTGATAAAAGGGAACTCATGGATGGCTCAGGCAGAAGACACAATCATACAGGTGTACATCCTTGAGAACATTAGGTGAGGAGAGAAGTGGGTCAAAGTGCCACCTGAATAGTCATACTTGTGTAGGGTCAAAATCACACTGGGACGGGAATGCAGAGACTGGCAAGCAGGTTTGAGGAAATTCAGCAAATATTTTAAGATAATGCTCGCTCAGAAGATTTGATAATTTACACGCACGGTTCAGTGTCAAGAGGCAAAAGTAGTGTTTGGGGTTTCTTAGGAAAAGTTCATGGTCGACGTTTTGTACAGGAGAGCCTAGCATATGATACCACAACATCCAGCTTAAGAATGGAGGTGGAGGCGGACACTGCAGCTTTCCGCTGGCTGGAGAACACGACACACACACACACACATACACACACACATCGTGATTGTAACACTCAGAAAGCACGCTAAGGAAGATCAGGACAGGCATGTTTCGTGCAGTGTGGCATGCCTCGCTGCGGAGGACACGGGTGAGGAGTATTGTCTTGATTATTTCACAGGATCACGCCGATGTGTTGGGAAATAAACAGGCGGACAGACTGTCTGGCTCTGCACAATTTGGTGGAATACTGATGCATGATTAGGCAGACGTGGTTAGTGCCTTGTGGGGGAGCGTGTACAGTTCGAAGCAGCAGATGGATCACCACAGTCTGGTGAGACTGATACAGCAGGGAGTGAGGAGAAGTTCTGGCAGATGCTCGAGGCTCAGAGGAAAGGCAAGACACGGACATTTAATCGGAAGTCTTTTGGCACCATTAGTATCGGAACTCTTCGCTGGCTGCTAAAGATGGGAACGGAGCGCTTATGGGAACTCCCCGAGTGTTTTGATGTCGGTTCTTGAATCAAATCAAATCAATCCAGCATAGTATAATATCTATGCTAGACCATGTACTGTGACAGTATTCTATGGCGACTCACTGAAGTTAGCTATAGAGAAAAGGCATACAGATAAAATAATAAACAGCATATGGTTAGACCATCTTGTTAGACCATCTGGATCTTTCGATTCATAAGAGACACCCTACGTTCAAATTACTGAAGTCTAACACATGACACCAGATGGTCCCAGCAATTCAAAACCTATGTCTGATATTATTTTTTTTTTTATTGTTAAATCTGTTCCACAAGTCGTGACTAAATTTTAAAATCAATAACCCAGAAGTTGTTCGGTTTCAGTTGTTGACATTTGACATGCCACCTATTAATAATCATGTTCTTGCTCTTACAAGAATTTGTGTTTTAAATTGCTTTTTAAATAATGTAGGCAAACATCCAGTTTACATTTTGCCTTCTTTTGCCGTTTATGTAAAAAATGGACACCAGTTCAAAGAAAATAGTCTTCATGCTTACAGGTAATTGGGTATCTTCTTCTTCTTCTTTTTCTTTTGTTAGCGTGGAAAAGATTATCTATATCTGCAATGCTGTCTCTAGTATGAACTTTACTGTCTTTTGGAATTCACTCAGCACACCGTAAAGTTTGACTTGCACCGATGTTTCTCTTGGCCAAAAGTGTTGCCTTGATATGTTGTATTTGGGACAGTCTTGGAGGTCATGATCTGTTGTCTCGAGTGCCAGTCCATTTAAATAACTGAGTAACGAAGGGGTACTTTTCCAAACATTAAATTGCGCGAGTTTCTTAGGCGTTTCGCTCATGTGTGTTTATCTACAGCATTAGCACCCCTTTAGATGAAGATTTCAATTGCGTGCTGGATAGGCTATTTAAATAATCTACACACATCGCTGCACATGTGAACTGA
The DNA here is from genome assembly GCA_905116865.2 of Candidula unifasciata. Taxonomy (NCBI): domain Eukaryota; kingdom Metazoa; phylum Mollusca; class Gastropoda; order Stylommatophora; family Geomitridae; genus Candidula; species Candidula unifasciata. The sequence goes on along the minus strand of CAJHNH020005926.1, from coordinate 6,732 downwards.
TTTCTGAACAATCTCTAAGTGTGTTTCAGTTACAGTATATTTAATTTCAACTGGTAAATAAACTATTTATCGAGCGCCACGACGGATTGAACAAAATTATAACAGAAGGCATGGTACCAGAAAGGAGGGGCAGAGGCCGACCGACACGAAGATGGGCAGAGGATATAAGAGACTCCTTGAGTGTGAAAGTACATGAGGCTGGAGAACTGGCGAGAGACCGAGTTTCTTTCAGGCAGACTGTGATGAGTGCGACGTTCTGCAAAGGACCTGCTACATGATGGATGGAAATAAACTATTAGTCAAAGATCAAATGAATTTACCCCTTTATGAAAATAGCAGCACCTGTAGAAATGTAAATTGTGAAATCACAAGGAGGTCGGAGTGGGGGCTGCGTGGTCTCGGGGCATGGTGTCCGCCACAAGTGCTAGAAGACTTGGTGCCATTTTAGTCTTGGTCAAGTTAGGAGCCAGTGTAAATGTTAAAGAACGAAAAAAAAAATAGCGACAGTGTGGATTTGAACCCTAGGTCTTGGAGAAATTGTGGGCTAGCGTCTAGCTACTACGCCAAAGCATCTACATTCCAGAGCCATAATGATAATGTTAGATCTTTTTTTTTCTGCTGGCTACTTTCTTAGCAGGCAGGCGACCTTGACTCACGTGTGTACGTGTGTGCCTATATGGACCTTAATATGTGTAACTGGTTGCACCTTTGAGAGCAAACGTTGAACATTTCAAGCCCAAAATAAACGAAAGGACACAAGTTACAGTTAAATGCATCATGTTGATGAATACGTGTCATGCATACTCTAGAGATAGTTAAACAGAAAGAACTCACTTCTTTGAATAGACGTTGAACGAAAACAGATTATGCTGTCGCTGAGCAGCATATTAAAAAAAAAGTTAGCAAGCACATAACATAAACAAATGGCATGCATATAAAAATATTGCGCTCGTTTCTAGACCAATCGGAAGATAAGTCGAATGATCCTAGCTCTATGTTTTTGTGAATCAGTGCTTCCCAATTAATTTTTTAAAATAAATTTGCGATCCCTTTTTTAAAGGAATAATTTCCATGGTACCCTATGCCTTTCAGGTTAAAGGTGTTTAGAAATAATTTTACGGAGCGAAGAAAAAGGGGTGTTTTTAGAAAGCGAATGTAAACTGCGCAATGTCCATACAAACAAATTATATTTTTTAAACTTTGAAATTTGTGATAGCAGTTACGTTTTTCCTTACTATACCCAATACACATGGTATTATCACAACATTGCCATACATCAAAAGCTCTTCTAAAGTTCAGTATATCAAAACATTTGCGTTACTAAATATGTTTTCAATTGTTGTTGATAATGTTGAATAAAGAATCGACATCATTGCACTCAGGACACTCCTAACAGCACTTCGTCCCTATCTTTAGCAGCAGGCTAAGTGTTATAATTCCGATGGCACCAGTAACTATCTGCTGGTGTATCCGTCTCGCCTTACCCTTGAATGTTGAGCGTCAGCCAGATCCCATAGGAACTCCTCGCAGCGCTATTCTCCTCAGACCATAATGATTTTTGTGTGCCCTTGCGCTGTTCACCCACCCCCAAAGTTCCCTCACAACATCTAGCCTAATAACTTACCTGGAATGCATTTCTTCTACACAGTTTTTCTATTTTAGGGCTAGTTTATGATTATCACAGGACAAATAACCGGTTCTGCATAAAAACGCTTCTGTATTTTGTATTGATAGCTGTTTAAGCAGAAAATGACACGGTTGAGGAGTATTGTCTGTTTTTTTTTTTTCACCGGGGTGCGCCGGTGTGTTGGGAAATGAAAAGAAGGACAGACTGGCTGACTCTGCACAACTTGGCGGAACTGATACATGATAGGGCAGATGTGGTTAGTGCCTTGTGGGAGAGCGTGTCAAGTTCGGAGGAACAGATGAATCACCACAGTCTGGTGAGACTGATGCAGGGGGGAGTGACGAGAGGTTCTGGCAGATGTTGGAGGCTCAGAGGAAAGGCAAGACGGACGTTTAATCAAAATGCTACTGGCACTATTAGTATCGGAACTCTTCGCTGGCTGCTGGAGATGGGGACAGAGCGCTCACGGGAATGCCCCGAGTGCTGTGATGTCGGTTCTTGAATCAAATTAAATCAAATAAATTAGGCGAAAAATCCAGCTTCATAGAGATATTACATTGATACTATGAAGTCAGAATCGCTTTGGCGTTACAATCATTTTGGAGCTATTGGCAGCAGAATAACCAAGCTAGAGGATACTCCATATTTAACCAGGAAAATTTCCGTTTAAAGTGCATGGTATAGTTTTATTTTGCTTCTTTTTCGTTTCTTAATCAGTAATGTCATTCAGTTTTTATCGATTTTCCTTCTCCATGTGGGTTTTGGGGCTCCGTTGTGGGGAACAGGCCCACTGCCTCCCCAACAAGCATGTCGTAACAGTCGACAGAATGTGAGCTTGTTTTAAAGGCGGATTGCATCTGCCTGTGAGGCAAGAAACCAACACGCTGCGTACACATGAATCAGATTTGTAAAACGGATGTATAATTAACACTCAGGTTCTGGGACAGGGCTAGGGTTGGTAAGTGGACCAACAACTAGAACTTTTCGCTGGAGTTCTCAGCCATTGAACGTTTAGAAGAAGCAGGTTTTTTTTTTCCTGCAGTTGTCCCTGGTAAGACCCATTAGGGATCTGCCAAGCACTGATTGAGATCCTAGGTGTATACCAATGGGCACTCGACGCATGTTGTAGTCATTATGACAGCGGTGTATTTGTTTTCAAAGACTGTCCAATCGTGTTAGCCATTGCCCCAAAGTGGGTGATATTCTGAAAAGATTAAATAATCGTTAACTTCTTTTAATACCAATTGACTTACTACGCATTTCTTGAATTATTCTATTCTTGTTATACATTTCTCACCTACTACTTCTGCCTGCTTCTTCCGTGCGGATGAGGATCACCCGTGGAGAGGTCCCAGAAACCCCTTTCAGCTGTTAAGCCATTTCTATAAAAAGTAAAAGTAAAGGACCCTTTCCACGCCTTTAGGCGTATAGGGCATATAGGACTAGACCTATATTTTTATAGACCAACGGCACAAGATGGGTGATGTGGTCAGCATCACGCCGAGCCATTTCTATGCCCCGGCTATATTCAGGGCCCCCGGGCGGAAGCCAGGTTGGGGCTTCAAATAACAAGAAATTGCATCCCACATGGGTATGACTTTAATCGGTAAAGTACAACAAAATTTAAGAGAAAGTATTCACGCAAATACTGTATGAGACCGAAATGTCTTCTTTATTATTATTATTATTATTATTATTATTATTATTATTATTATTATTATTATTATTATTATTATTATTATTATTATTATTATTATTATTATATTTATTATTACTATTATTATTACTTTTATTACTATTATTATTATTATTGTGTGTGTGTGTCAAAAGTGTGTCCAGTAGGCCCATCTACTGTTATATTACTGTTTTAAAAGCGATGCACTAATTAATGTTAATCCCACATATTTCTTCGCTGGCATCTCCAACGAAACCTTCTTCTGATACTAAAAGAGTACAGGACCTTTGTATTTTCAAACTGACCAACCGTTGGCACGAGTGACTAGCAAGACAGGATAGTGTTTACAACAACAATAACAACAGTGTTGCACAAGAAATATATGAGATTTCTGTGTATAACAACAAAAACAAAAGTGTTGCACGAGAAATACATGAGATTTCTGTTTACAAAAACAATAACTAAAGTGTTGCACAAGAAATACATGAGATTTCTGTTTACAACAACAATAACTAAAGTGTTGCACAAGAAATACATGAGATTTCTGTTTATAACAACAATAACTAAAGTGTTGCACAAGAAATACATGAGATTTCTGTTTACAACAACAGTAACAAAAGTGTTGCACAAAAAATACATGAGATTTCTGTTTACAACAAGAATAACAAAAGTGTTGCACAAGAAATACATGAGTTTTTTGTTTACGACAACAATAACTAAAGTGTTGCACAAGAAATACATGAGATTTTTGTTTACAACAACAATAACAAAAGTGTTGCACAAGAAATACATGAGATTTCTGTTTACAACAACTATAACTAAAGTGTTGCACAAGAAATACATGAGATTTATGTTTACAACAACAATAAAAAAAAAAAAGTGTTGCACAAGAAATACATGAGATTTCTGTTTATAACAACAATAACTAAAGTGTTGCACAAGAAATACGTAAGATTTCTGAACCTTTGCGGCCATCATATGTTGTATATAATTATAAAATATGTCAATTTTAAATAACAAGGATACAAGCAATACACATACATCCATACACATATATACATACACACATATATGTATGTGTGTCGGCGTCTGTGGATTAAGCGCTGCGAACGTGCTTCGTGATGTCGAAGTGCCGGGTTCGATCCCAGCTGCCCGCGATTGGGCAGCAGACCACCTTGCTTTAGTTTTAACAGTCGTATCGAGAGCTGACCGTTCAACTGCAATGGCAACATCACTGTACGTATAATTGCCTAGACACAAATCACAAGCAAAAAAAAAAAAAAAAACAACCAATACTGGTGTTGCTTCTGCATCGTTATGCACAGAACACAAAACTAACTGATACATACATATATCACAATTTATGATCCAATTTATACTTTGCTATATCTTTTCAACGCATTACTACATTACTAACACCATTAAAAAATCAAGCCCAAGGTTTAATCCTCTTCAACAGAAAAATAGAAAAACAGAATTTGCCATTTGTTACAAGGTACATCTCACAAAGTGATGACTGTGAATCTGCAACTATAACCAGACTGCAAGGAAAACATGTGACTGTGAATCTGCAACTATAACCAGACTGCAAGGAAAACATGTGACTGTGAATCTGCAACTATAACCAGACTGCAAGGAAAACATGTGACTGTGAATCTGCAACTATAACCAGACTGCAAGGAAAACATGTGACTGGGAATCTGCAACTATAACCAGACTGCAGGGAAAACATGTGACTGGGAATCTGCAATTATAACCAGACTGCAGGGAAAACATGTGACTGGGAATCTGCAATTATAACCAGACTGCAGGGAAAACATGTGACTGTGAATCTGAAACTATAACCAGACTGCAGGGAAAACATGTTAAAAGTGGGTAGCCAGGCAGAATCACTAGGCAGAAAGCCAAAGAAGAATAAAAAAACCAACACAGAACTGGTATCGTGAGTAGTTACGCGCTCCGGGATTTACTGAGGAGATCCGAGCACTCGTAGACTTAATGGTTCGATGTAAAAGTAACAAGTAAAGGACCAGTCGCCCCGCCTTTGGGCGTATAGGGCATATAGGGCTAGACCTATATTTTGTAGACCAATCGGCACCAGATAGGGGATGTAGTCAGCATCACGCGGGCTGCCTTTACTTTCTAGGACTGCACCAGGTACCCACTCAAAGCTGGGTCGAGCGAAGTCATTTCTGAAAAATGTCTGGCTCCGCCTGGGAGCGAACCCACGACCTTCCGACCCGCGGCGAGCGTCTAGCAGCTTCGCCACGGCGACTCCCTTGGTTACATGTGCAATGAGCATAATCTGTCGACTAAGAAACAAACCAAAAACCAAAACAAAAAACAAACAAACGAACAAACTAACAAACTAACTAACTAACTAACTAACTAACTAACTAACTAACTAACTAACTAACTAACTAACTAACTAACTAACACAAACACTAACTAACTAACACTATCTAACTAACTAACTCACTCAATAAACTAACTCAACCAACTAACTCAACCAACAAACTCAACCAAATAACTCACTTAACTAATCAACCAACTAACGCAGCCAAAACTAACTGAGCCAACTTACTCAGCCAACTAACTCAGCTAACTAACTCAACTAAATAACTCAAGTAAGTCAGCTAACTATCTCACCTAAAACTCAACTACTCAAATAACCGTGACTATCCCAAACTATCCCAACTAGCTCAATAAACTCAACTAGCTCAACTAACACCAACTAAACTAACTAACTAACTTTAACAAACAAATCAATTAGAGAACGAACGAACAACCTTTTTTTTCAAAGGGTTTACACATGGGCACACAGGCCCGTCTGAGAACCAGGTAGCCAAACTTACTAACTTTATCTCAACTAACTAACTAACTAGCTAGCTTTATACACTAACTAGCCTAACTAACTAACTAACTATCTAATACCTCACCACAAAGAAGTCTAATATTAACCAAGTGTTTTTTTTTTTTTTTACGTAACTCGCGGAGACATCATTAATAAATGTTTATGTTATTCTACACGGTGTGCTCAAGCCTGGCAAACGAAGCCAGCAAGTTGTTGGGGCAGCTTCTTCCCATAGGAAGGTGTATGCAACAAATGGGCTATCCCGTGGTGGCCACAAGTTCAACCCCACCTACCCCTGGTGCAAGAAGGAAACTTTATCCCTGTGGAACAGCACAATGGGGGAGAGCCATCTAGGAGAAGAGTGACTGACTTACGATGACTTTTCCCCCTACCAGGGAAACAACAAACGAAAACACCCATGACACAATGTGCCCCCATCGGGGGAGGATCCTGGGGAGAGGTCCCCAAACCGCGTTCAGCCCTTTAGGCCTATTTTGGCCGGCTATATTTGGGGCCCCTGAACTAGCCCGGGTAGGGGGTTCAAATAACTAACAATTTGTCCAAAAGGACGGGAAA
>CAJHNH020005925.1:0-16513 GCA_905116865.2 Candidula unifasciata | reverse complement strand
TAATTACGCTGTCGCGGCGACTTCTTATCTCACAGTACCTCCTTCGAAACCACTAAGTCGTCTTGTCTCTGGCCGAAAGTGTAACACCATCCGGTAATTCCGTGCAGCGGGGAGCAGCCCTGAGCTTCATGAACTCAGGTGGGCCCACCTCCGAATACGTTTAGGAATCGTGGGCCGAAACGTGTGTCGAAAGAGGATAATTTCTACTGATGACTGTAGATCCCCGCTGTACTTGCTCCCTGTGAGTTTGTTCCTATTGACTACATACCCTATCAGGAGCCACCATCATGGTGTAGTGCAGGGCTATTCAACTGATGGCCCGTAGAGGCCTAGCAGGTGGTCCGCAGATCATTGCCAGTTGACGGGGAAGATCAAGCCGTCAAAATTGCAGCAGAGAAACTGTTAAATATACGTCATATTTCACAAACTGTGGTATTTCTGACAGATGTAAGAGCGGTGCTTCAGGCACTCCAATCTGGAAAACTACCTGCTTTACACTACTCTTCCAACTAGGCAGCCGGTGTAGGGTAACTGTGCAGTGGATACCATGGAGTTCCTGGAAATGAGAGAGCTGATGAACTAGCTAAGGAAGGTGCAAATTAAGAACAACCTGAAGTACCAGTCTCTTATCAACAAACGAAGGGAATAATCAAATCAATCAGAAAGACACCAAAAACCGGCACAAGATGATTACCATTTCATGGACAGACCAAAGCAAGTTATTATTCTATGCCTTAGAACAGGACACAGTCGACTTCGCAGCCCCATGTACACACAGTTGAAAATCGGCAAATCAACCATGCGCACGTGGACTGGCACATGAGACAACAGATCATGTCCTCTAAGACTGTCCCAAATAAAATATATCAAGGCCAAACGAAACATCGATGCAAGTCAAACTTTACAGTTCGCTAAGTGAATTACAAAAGACGGTGAAGTTCATACTAGAGACAACATTGCAGATATAAATAATCTATTTCAAGCAAATTAAGAAGAAGAAGAAAGAGAATTGCCAGTTGTAATATATTTAATGCTCTTTCTATGCCTGTGGCTCAGGCTGCTGGGTCATGACAGTTCCTTTTTTCTCATTTTTTTAAATCGTTCGCCGGCTATGAATTCCGGCGGAATGTCCTGGTTAATCGTCCGCTTGGACTTTTGGCTTTCACCTGGACCTGATTTTTGCGTGTGCAACCGTTTTACTGTTCCCTGCCTCATGGGCAGCTATACTCCGACTTCGAAGGAAGACGTCAGGCCTATTTCTAGGATGACTGTGGCCATTGTTTTCTGTGGGTCGAGACGTTACCTGATTTTTGTGGTGTTCAATTTGTCTCCTTCTCCGCAGGTATTGCCCCCGGAGTACCCCTTTGGGGCAGCCCTCTGTGGAACGGTTAGCCCTCAAGGGAAGGCAGGGGCAGATCATGGGCATTCCCCGCCATCCAAGAAGGCTTCCATGTATGCAGAGCCGGCACATGGCGCTCTGGTTCTGGGCTCACCCAAGGAATCGTCACGTCCTGCACATGCCTGCTTAACCTTACAACCGTATTAGGCCTCCCGCTCGACAAGGGCTGCGCCCTCTGGGAGTCAGCGGGGAGCAGCCCGTGGGTTTTGAACCTTTGTGACCACACGAATAGGTACATTCTTTTTTCTTCGCACGTTAGATTTCTTTGACGAGCCGTTAGCCCGACAGAATTTTACATCCTGCGTCAGGTATATCGTTGTCAGTTTGGTCCCAACACTCGGGCGAGTGGGGTCTTTGGGTGTGGACATTTGGTCTTTTTCCGTTCAGTACAAATTGTGATTGTCAGATTTTGAACTTGCTCGTGCGCCGTAGGATCTAGTTTTGTCGGACATTTAGGCTTAGCCATCCGATGGATGGTTGCTGTCTTGGCGTACCTCAGCGCGGTGACGACGACACAGAGGGTTAACCGAGGATGTACATGGATGGCACGCCTGTGGATGGTTGCTGTCTTGGCGTACCTCAGCGCGGTGACGATGACACTGAGGGTTAACCGGATATGTACATGGATGGCCAGCCTATGGATGGTTGCTGTTGTGGTGTACCTCAGCGCGGTGACGACGACACTGAGGGTTAACAGAGGATGTACAGTGAACAATGTTCTCTTCACTCCGCAATCTTTTAACCGAGGGTTGTAATTTTAGCTGTACTTTTGGCAAACATATTCATGTTCCTAATGAGTTTTGATAACCTTTTTCACCCAAGCGTTTGGGGGCGGGCTGATGAGAGCCACAAGGACACATCACCTCTGGGGGCCGCCAAACTCCGAGATCCCCTGACAGCTCTGTTAATGCTCATTTGAGACATTATCCGTGGCGCACGACGAGGACGTGCTGCAGGGGACTTGCGTGAGGTTCCGTACAACCAGGATAGTGACATAAATCACCGCGCCACCTTTTTTCTCATAATTTTGGCCCCTGAGTAAACCTAGTTGAATAACCCTTGTGTAGTGGCATGGCACTTATCTGCGGATTCGGAGGTTGTGGGTTCAGGTCCTGATGGAACTGGACTTTTTTCAAGAACGACTTTGCCTCCCACATAGATTTGACCTTGAATGTGTGCCAGATAAAGTCTTGGGAAGTAAAGATGACCGGTGTGATCTTGACCACATCACCCACTGAGTGTCGATTGGTCTATAAAATATTTGTCTAGCCCTATGTGCCCAAAGGTGTTCAAAAAGGTCTTTTACTTTACCTGATTACTTTATCTACATTACCTTCAAGAGCAACTTATCTGGAGTAATACCGGGCTAGTACCATATACCCAACACATTACAAAGTATGTAAAAAAAGTAATTTAGTTACTTCACTTTACTCAAATTTACATGATAAGAACGTTTTTACCAACTTGTTTCATTTGCAATATTTCATATCCAGAGTTTGCAAAAAGTGGAACCAGATTCTTTCTGACAATTCATTATGGAGGCATGTTGATCTGACTGAGTACCGTCTCGATTTGAAGGCAATATGGAAACTTGTAAGATATCATTTGTCCCCATCTCTCTTAACATTGAAGATACAGTGCTATGCTTATGCAGGTGTGTTTTGGTTTGTAATAATTGTTTGTTACATTCTACTTAAATTGCTATTGCAATTAATAAAATTCACAAAAACAGTTTATGGAATGCTATGAAGGACTTTGGAATACAAAAGAAGTTAATCACCATGACCAGACTATGAATGGAAGACACTTATAATAAAGTTATATATAAAGACTAAAGTTTGATCCTTTTCAAATAACATTTGGTTTAAAGCAAGGTGATGCTCTCTCTATATCCTTACTTCTTTTCAACTTGGCCCTGGAGAAAGGTATAAGGAAATTGAAACAAGAGTGTAGTATAGGAGAAACTACAAGAATACTTGGATATGCAGATGAGATTGATATCATTGGAGAAAATGAATTAGAGACTGTAACATTTTTCACTGTGTTCAAGTTATATTGCTATAAAACATTATTAGTTGAATTGATATGGTAATAGTTTATGTGGCTCAAAAGTAATCATCATAAATATGATTACCGTAATTGTAATCTCTCGCAAAGTTGGTTCCAGGGTCCCATTGTGGGACAAAATGAATAGAACCACTGTTTCCAAACAAATGTGTCCTAAGATTCAGCTACTTAGGGACATTTCCTTCAAGGTTAGATTGCATCTGCCTGTGGTAAACAACCGATAGTCTGCATACCAATAAGCCAGATATTTTAAACGGACATGCATGTGATACTCAGGTTCTGGAACAACCCTAGAGTTTATGGCTAGTGAGTGCGAAAAAGAAGAATAAATATTGTAACACTGGTAATGTAATATTCTATTTTAGTTTAAATGATTAAAATAATTTGAAATACATGACAGCAGTTAAGTTTATTAGTTCAAGAACCTGTTTCCATCAAATGTGACAGATTATGTACATGGTGCTGAGCCCATATTTTGTTTAAAAACCAACAAACCTTTGCTGAAGCTGGAAGTATCAAGCCAGCCACCTTTAACTTTCTAGAAAATGTTCTAGTGCCTATTTTATCGTCCTAGGGCCTCGCTAGAGCCATGTGGTCATGTAAGCAATTCATACTCTAAGGAGATTTAATCTCAAGACACTTTTGCTGGCTGGTGAGTGTGATAGACGCTCAGCTGTTCCATCACATATATAATTTTTTTTGTGAATCACAGTATAAACTATCCAGGTTTGCAGAAAATTATTAATTTCTCACAATGTGATGTTGCTATTTCAACCATTATTTCATTAATTTAGCTAGCATTGCCTGCTGAAGATGGCTGTTTAGTTTAACATTTTCTGCCAAAGAAATCTCAGGTAAATTTAAAACTATGCCCATATTATGAAAAACTACTTAAACAGAAACTGTTGACCACAATTATTTGTTCTTATTTCAAGTTATAGAATTGTTACACGAAATGTTTTTTTTCTCCTGGGCATTGTTTTGAGTATTTTGACTTAAAGAGTTCAAGCTCTTAGTCCTCCTGAGTATCAGTTAATATTTTTTAAAGAAGGAAAAAACAAAGGCGAAATTCAAAATTTGTTTAAATCACCATTGTCACTTAAGTCACGAGTGCCATCAGACTAAAATGGTTGGGGGAAAAGGCAGATTGATAAAGAAAACCTAATTTTTTTCGCAAAATTTTATATCTTTAAAAAACAAACATGGCTGTATAAGGCTTTTAGATATATCATTACCTGCATACTTCCACCTAATGAAGTGATAAGCACAGGTGATAACAGGATATCAGTGTTTAATATTATTATTGTCACTATTATTATTCACTAATCATAATAATAATAAACATTTGTTATTACCACTATAGTCATAATTGTAATATTGTTGATATAAAATTTTTATTAACATTACCATTTTTCTTTTAATTGTGGAATAGATAGCAACAGTAAAGGAAGGGCCTTAGTTTCCAAAGCCTTGCTAAGAGAACTGTCCACTCGCTGTCCGAACCTGCGGCTTCTGCATCTTAATGAGTGTAAAATGAACAGCATCCCATTTAAGTATCTTCCTCCATCCACCACATGTCTAGATATGGTCTGCAGCAGATGGAAGTCCCGATGGATGAAAGACAAACAGATGCATCTGCCAAACCTACAACAACTGTCTCTGGTGTTGTCTGGACAAATGAATGACTTTGATATTGGAGACATTGCTGTCTTCAAGAACTTAAAAATATTTATCTCTTGAACTATGCTATAGGGTTGGGACATCAGGTGTTAAGACCTTTGCTAAGCATTTGACAGAGTTAGAAGTTTTAAATCTCATTTTGCTTAAGATAGATGATTCAGCAGTCCAGTACATTGCACTGCACTTGAAGAAGCTACAGAAATTGCGTTTTGTTCATTGCCACTCAATAACTGACCGAGCTGTTATTTCAATAGCTGAAGGACTTCCAGCGTTAAACATGTTGGACATTTCATATTGTCCCCGCATTACAATGAGAGGACTGAAGTCATTGTTTGTTTGCAAATTATCAGTGCTGATTGTTGGACGCGAATACAGTTTGTCTGAAAAAAAGAAGCAAATTTTGAAAACAGGATTTCCTGAAAATTTCGTTTTGATAGCATAGTATTTCAGCACAAAGACAGCAAGTAAAATGGTTTGCCCACTTAGAGAGAATGCATTGTGACACCATACCATACAAAGCATACATGGAAAGAGAAGAAGGACGTAGAGCAAGAGGTAGACCAAGAACAAGATGGAAGGAATACATTAGAGAAACTCTACAACAGCATGATGTGCCTATGGTCGAGGCGGCCAGAAGAGCTAGAAACAGAACCTAATATCTCCCTCGACACCCATAGCGGTAAAAGAGGAAGTGAAGAAGAAGAAGAAGAAGTATTTCAGCAGGATATTGTGGTATTACACTATTTGAGTGATTTGTTTATATCTTACTGATCTTGTATTTGTAAAGATATTTATTGTAAGATTTGTATTTCTTTTTTCTCTAAAGCATCTTCTGTTCTCTAACTTCTTAACTTGTTTTTCTCTTGTTCTATTGTCCAGTAAAAAGTAACATACTAAGAAAGGTGCGTATAAACAGTAACATTACTGTGAGTAAAAAACAATGGGAATGCATTGTAACAACCAGAGTAATTTTAAAAGGAGAAAGAATGTTTGGGCAGATGAATATAATGCTAAAAAAAACAATCTGGTTTCATGGTAGTAAAGAATTCCATACTAGGTTATTTATCCAAAGATTGGCATGAAATCCTTTGACCATGTCATTTCCTCATACATCTAACTTTGTGAGTGCCCGGTAATTTTTGTCTGAGGAAATTATTGTGGTGAGTTTCTCTTTCCTCCCGCTCTCATATAAAAAATAAATATGATATTCATTTGACTCTTATAAGTAGCAACTTCCGGGTCAATGATATCAAAGATATCAGCACAAAGAATGATAAGTGTAAGGAGGCTTATGAAGAGACATAATTTAATATGGCATGTAAACAAGAAGCTCAAGACATAACATCGCTGCTTTATAGTTTTATTGTTTGAATTCCATTACCAACTACTCTTACGGGCATAACACATAATGATTATTTCTTTCCTGCTGAGAAATGGTAAAATAAATCTTACATTTTTTTCACTCTCAAGAAGTGCTGGTGTGTGTTGTTATAATGACCTGTGTCATCACCGCATTGAACATTGGCTGTAGTTCCCAGTGTGGGTTCCGGGCCCTATTATAGGGAAAACAAGAATAGACCCACTGCCAACCCAAAAGCATGTCGTAAGAGTCAACTAATTGGGAGCTTTCTTTGAAGTAGGAGTACATCTGCCTGAGAGGCAAGGAACCAATAGTCTGCATACAAATTAGATCTGTCAAACGGATGCACACGCAACGCTCAGGTTCTGGAACAGGATTGCAGTCCAGAAGTGGATGAACAGACAGAACTTTCCGTCGAAGTTTACAGCTGTTGATCGCGAAGAAGAAGAAGATTAGCTGTAAAAAATCTCAGAAACTGTCTTCCTGAGGTTCTCTTTGTAAGCTTCTTGCAGTCCATCTGTTGATGTTGTCTTCTTCTTCGCATTCACTGGCTGTAAACTCCAGCAGAAAGTTCTGGTTGCCCAGAACTTGCCTCTTAACTTAAACCTTCTTCCAGAACTTGAGTGTTACATGCACATCCATTTTTCAGATCTGGATTTTTTTGTATGCAGACTGTTGGTTCCTTGCCTCTCAGGCAGATGCACTCTGACTTTGATGGATGCCCCCCCACTTAGTTGACTTTTATGACATGCTTGTTGAAGAAGCAGTGGGTCTACATTTGGTTTTTTCCACAGGGGGGTCACGGAACCCACACAGGAATGATGATTTCCACCTTTCTGTAATGTTTTCTCAATTACAGATGCCTCTATTCCTCATCAGCATCTGCTGTACCATTATTTTATTTAAATATCTGTCATGTCTCTCTATTCATTTAAAAAACAAAACTAAAATTTTTTCATGCGATGAGTTATGTTGAACTGTTTCAACAAGCCTTGAACAATTGAAAACATCTATAATAATTTTTTCTTCTGAGTTTGCTTTCACTGCCCTGTTATTTTCTCTTGTCTGCCTATACGGTAACAGTTTTATGTCCCTTTCTTTCTTTTACCTTGACCAGTCCAACATAGGAGACTCAACAAGTGAACTAAACCACCATAGAAGGAACTCTTGTGGTCATTGTTTCACACATGCTGGCACAATTGTTCATTTTAGAGATAATCTTCATTACACATTGGGCATGACCAAAGTGCTCCGGTCTCCTCTTGAGCATATCTCCAAGTGTTTTTAGGTAAACAACTCCCATTCCATTCTCATTGATACAACGAGTTTTACTGTCTCATGGCTCCAATTGGTACACTAAGAGTATGCAGTCTAGTCAGTGAAAAATCATTTTTGCACAAAACTGAAAGCTTCATAGCGTTCAGTCTCTCGTATGGCATTGATGATGTCTGTTCTGTCGATAGATGACCTATTCCTGATAATCACACTGCCAGCCAGAGCGTCTGCTCTCTCATTGCCTTTCACACCAGCGTCCCCTGTGACAAAAATGAAGGTGGTTTAGCAATACGCTTTGTGCTGTATCAGATGGAGCCACTGTTTACATATGTACCCCACCCTGATCTTCTGTAGCCTGCTTATTGTGTTGCTGAGCAAATGTGCACTGGTGAACCTTTCTAGGGCATTTGTCACAGACATGACCTCCATTGTCATGCTGCTGGTGGTAGGAGCAAAGGCTTCACTGTAAACGATTATGTTACGATACTTCCTCTTAAACTAAAAGAGGGCAACCTGAAATTATGCATCAGCTATAGAACTGTTGCCCTGATCAGTCATGCTAGTAATATTCTACTAAAACTCATAATGGGAAGACTTTGTAAGAAAATGAAAGAAAAGATTAACGTGCTTCAAGCTGGATTTAGACAAGGTAGATAAACAAGAGATCACATCCTCAACATGCGTTTAATAATAGAAAAGTCCAGAGAATTTAATGTAAACCTATTCTCATGTTCTGGGGATTATTCAAAGGCTTTTGACTGTATACAACATCATAAACTTTGAGAAATCATGAGAAATATGGACTTTCCATTACAGATAGTACACCTCGTAACAATGTTCTAGACCAACAAGCAGCAGTTAGAATAAATGGCAAGACATCAGACTGGTTTAACATCGGCCAAGGAGTCTGTCAGAGCTGTGTGCTGTCACCATATTTGTTTAACATACATCAAAATTATAATAAGAAATATCAGAGATGATATAACCAGAGAGCAAAATGATGCGTCATTAGATTGCCAGACTGAGAAAATATTGCATCACAATCATCACAGTTGTGGGGCTTCTCTCTTGTATGAGTTCTCTTGTGTGCCTTGAGACTTTAAGCATGAGAAAAAGATGCATCATAATCATCACATTTTTTTTTTTTTTTTTTTTTTTTTTTTTTCCCCGTGTGGGTTCCGGGGCCCCATTGTGGGGAAAACAAGAATAGACCCACTGCCTCCCCAAAAGCATGTCGTAAGAGTCGACTAATTGGGGAGCTTCCTTTGAAGTCGGAGTGCATCTGCCGGAGAGGCAAGGAACCGACAGTCTGTATTCAAGAGAATGAGATCTGTAAAACTGATGCACACGCAACACTCAGGTTCTGGAGCAGGACTGCAGTTCAGTAGTGGACGAGCAACCAGAACCTTCCGCCAGAGTGTAAAGCTGGTGAACGCGAAGAAGAAGAAGAAGATCACATTTTTAAGGCTTCTCTCCAGTATGTGTTATTTTGTGTTTCTTTAGACTGCCAGATTTAGTAAAAGATGCTCCACAATCATGACACTTGTAAGGCTTCTCTCCAGTATGTGTTCTCTTGTGTTTCTTTAGATTGCCAGATTCAGTAAAAGATGCTCCACAATCATGACACTTGTAAGGCTTCTCTCCAGTATGTCTTCTCTTGTGTGACTTAAGACTGCCAGACTGAGTAAAAGATGCATCACAATCATCACACTTGTAAGGTTTCTCTCCAGTATGTTTTCTCTTGTGTTTCTTTAGACTGCAAGATACAGCAAAAGATGCATCACAGTCATCACACTTGTAAGGTTTCTCTCCTGTATGTGTTCTCTTGTGTTTCTTTAGATTGCCAGATTCAGTAAAAGATGCACCACAATCATCACACTTGTAAGGTTTCTCTCCTGTATGTGTCCTCTTGTGTGCCTTTAGTTGGCTAGCAAGAGAAAATGATCCACCACAATCACCACACTTGTAAGGCTTCTCTCCTGTATGTGTCCTCTTGTGTGCCTTGAGAAAGCTAGCATAAGGAAATGATGCACCACAATCATCACACTTGAGAGGTTTTTTATCTTTATGTGTTCTCCTCTGTGTCTTTAGACCCCCTGATTCAGTAAAAGATGCACCACAATCATTACACTTGTAAAGTTTCTGCTCTGTATATTTCTTCTTGTGTCTGTTTAAACAGTGGTCAACACTGAGAGTTGAATCACAAACATCAGAAATGTTTGGTTTGTTTTCTGTGTTTTCTTCTATGCTATGTTTCAATTGACAATTCTTACTTGCCAAAGATTGTGTGCTAATTCCAATCAATGGAGCTTTATTCTCTGAAATCTGACTGCAATACTTGTGCTTTAGCAATGTTGTATTACTATTGCTAGTCAGCCCTGATGCTGTGTTATTTTGCCCTGTTATCTCCTGATTCCTGCTACAACCTGTCTCATCCACCACTGTGTTCAACTTTTGGTTGTTGTTCTCACAGAACACATCTGAAAGTTCTTGTTTCACAAATTTAAACTCCATGTTACCAAACATCATCATGTCCATTTGTGAATGTTCTTGTATGGGGAAGGAGGAAAGATTTTGGCAGCAGGTAAATATTTCTGAAATACACACACAGTAAATATGGGTTAGCCAGTACAATGAAATATTTACTTGTTACAATGCATACACTCACACATATATACCTCAAAAATCAAAATTAATCCATTCCAAGACAGCGTACAACTTCTAAATCCTTTGAGTTCCAAGACAACTTTTCATATTGGAAATAATGGAAACTAATCGATTAATCTGTTCCAAGGTTAAAAAAACTCAAATTTTAACGTGTATTATCCTGATTACAATACATTTAAATATAGGAACAGATAATAGTCATATTTAAATACAAACATAATTTTTTTTTTAAAAAGGAAAACACTGAATTCACTGAACATTAATCAAAACGGTGACACATCACACAGATGGAGGCCAGGGATTTAGGGAGGTTTGGCCCTTTCCATGATAACATTAGGAATCTTTTCTGGTGTTTTATATTGTAGTTGTTCACCAAAAGTATAAGGTTCAGGGTCTTAGTCTTTGTTGTCAGCTAGCGCTTCAATGTGCTCTGGTGCTGGTGATTGTTCTGAATTTTTCAAAGATTTTATGATAAAGCTGATATTCAAAACGTTAAAATACCTGCTAACTAGGGTGCCATCACTAAACAACTTCTTGAGTTTTCAGCCACATGGTCAAAAGATCTTGGATGTCAGCAGTGTTTATACTTCTAGCTTTCCCATCTTCCTTTCTGAAAGAAATCTTTTCTGCAATTTCTTTTTTCCAGCTGCTGGTCAAGGTGCTAAAGCGCATGCATCGTGAGCACAGTCAGATAATCAGCTTGTGTCAGGCGCTTGGTGTGGCTTGAAGTGCTGTGACCTGGTATCCATTCATACCACATGTGATGATTTTGAACCTTCTGACTGTGAATCGGTCACTTCAATTCCTCTGGTGACTCTATTTTCTGCTGTTCATTTCAGAGCTGCAGTGATTGCCTCTACCTCTGTACTCATGCTTAAAATCATCAATAGGAAAAAAAGCACCATTTAGTAAAGCCCTGATCTTTCCATTGATTTTAGCTGAAAACTCCTAGGCAGATCTTTCACCACACTCAACCCAGCCAATATTATACCCTACTGCATCATCTAGCTGGAAAGTTTTCACTGCTGGAAATGTTTACGATAGGAAAAGTGATATCAAGAAATTGATGACAACTGTTTGAATTATAAAAGTAGTAGTAGTAGTCATTTAAACAACAATATTATGTTAAACCCATTCAGGTTAAAACTGGGACACAGTTTTTTTTTCTGTTTCAATAAAGGATATTTATGCTTATAAATCCCCTGTGTGGGTTTCAGCACCTCACTGGAAAAAGGTGGTGGGGGGGGACAAGAATAGACCAAATGCCTCTCTGACAAGAATGCTGTAAGCGTTGACTAATTAGAGGATTTCTTCAAAGTCTGACTGCATCTGCCCAAGAGGCAAGGAGCCAACAGTTTGCATACAAATTAGCCAGATCTGTGAACAGATGAACATAAAAAACTCAAGTTCTGAAACAAGACTAAAGTGCAGAAGTAGACATACAACCAGAATTTTCCACTTGTGTTTACAGCCAGTGAACACGAAGAAGAAGATGACAATCAAATATGTTTGGTAATTCAAAATTGCATAGCTCATGTATTAACTGTGTCAAACTGTAGGGGTATGGATTTTTGTCAACTTTAATATATTTTAACTGTATTTTTAATAATTATAGTAATTATTTTGTGCATTCTATCTTTGCAGATATTTAAAGTGATCTTTTTAGGTTCTGACAAAAACCTGCGTAAATCTAAAAATAACTGATCCCTTAATAAGAGAAAAGAAAGTTAAAATATGAGCCCAGGTCTATACTAGTAGATGACCCTGGTGGGCGGTCATTGTGTTAAATAGTAGGAAATATAAATATTTACTATAATTTACCTGACCAATAACAGTAAGGAACCATAAACAGTGTCATAAATAAAACAATTGAAAACAGATTTCGTGTCTGTTATAGGTTACTTACTCTTATCTTGTTCTGTGTGTATGTGTTCTTCGTCTACTTCAGGATGTTCTGTGACTGTCTTGATACGTGTTGCTCGCGGACTATCCATCTTCTCTCTTGTCAAGGGAGTGACACACTTCACATGTAGCTAAGCGGTCTTTTAGACTTCAGCACAACATGAACAGGAACTCACAAATCTGAACGTGAGATGATAAGCCTGATGAGAACTATGTGCCTTCTCATAAACGAAAGGTTTATAAATTATGTGTCCAATTCTACAAATATTTGTAACGTTTCCACAGGACTATTTGTGGGAATATTGAAAGCAGATAAATGTTCGCTTAGAATAATCAACTTAAATCAACAGCCATATTAGATTTGACTTCTGTAACAGCCAGGGTTGCCAGATACAAAACTTAATTTTATGCCAAACCATTACCCAAAATATGCCAGAAAATGCCAATTATAGTGTAACATTGTACTCACTTCACATCAAAAGCTCTAGATTTAATTCTTTACTGTCATCCTCACTGGAACCAGTGGAAGATACAGCGTAAACATTTTCGGATGTAAAATCTCTAAGTATTTTCTCAGATGGGATGAAATCTTTGCAACTCATCTATAGTGATGGTATATTTCTTGTTCCGAAAATCAACAATAAGGTAATCCTCAAGTGCAGGCGATATAATATTTGTTATTAGGCATGAACATTTAATTATATGCAACTGTTTTTGCTCCAGTGTACTCCCCGACCATGCGCTCTCGTGATTTCACTTAGATGATCAATTGTGCGTATTGCACAATGGCACGTCATGCCTACAGCAAGTTGCAACTCTGCTGCCTATAACTTTATCATTACTTTGCCTAGGAGTCATTGTTGTAATAAGCTGTGACTAGCTTTTTTGACCGAGTTTTCATCCTGTGTTTCTCGGAATTTCATGATTTGATATGCTACTAATTCTTGGTGCAACAGTGCACTGACACAGTTTACAATATGCTGCCTCTGATCCGTCTGAAGATTTTTTGAGCCGTGGGCATGTTTTCTTCCAGTTACTATTATACTTGCAATGTCATAAGATGCTTTCTGTATCTTGGATGACAAAGCCATTGTTTAAAGCAATAAAATCTATCACAGATAAAACTAGGTCTATATCCTCTCTATTTTCTGTCCTCAAGTAGTTTCTGAACCTTCTAAATCACATGGTATCAGTAGTGGGTTTTAGTTTTATATCCTGCATTTATTCTTGTAGATCAACATTAAATTACAGAGGGCCTTGGTTTATCGAAGTCACGATGTCGCGTGCCTGATGTGAGGATTTCTCCTTAAGAACCAACAGCACTCTGAAATAATTATGTTGAGTCGTTGGCTCGTATTGGTCTAAGGGATGCCCCGTGGCCAATATACGCTCAACTTATTTCAGAGTAGGGCAACTCAATTTTGGCACTACAAAATATATTATATTCCTAGGCACACTTGGCTGGACACCCCCACTACTATAAAAAGGTTAACACAGATGAAAATATTTAATTGAACATGCATGTATTTTAGACAGCTAAGAACAATGAATGAGTGACACTCCAGTCAATAGTGAAACTTTAGAAATACTGTAATAAGTGTAACACATACATTATATAAGAATCAGCAAAGAACTTCAAGAATCCAGAGTGATATGAAGGACCAAAACCTCAAATAGATCTGACTGCACGTGTATGAATGTTCCAGAGTCTGCCTACATCATCCTTATGATCAGTGTGTGGACATTTACTAGTGAAGCCTGGCAATAAACCCGTGATCGCCCACACTTATCTGAATCCCTGGTTTCTTGAACTGGCTGGATGTTCAGTCACTCTGTTGTTATGTTCAAGACAGTCCCACACTAGACACTCGAGTACTGGAGATACACCCAAGCTCCTGGAGAGGATATCAGATACCAAGTCAAACACTTGAGGCACAAACAAAGTGCCGGTTAAATGATGGTGAAGGTACAACACCCATAATGTTGTTTGTAGACCCACTGGAAGATTTCCTTACTTGATGACCACAGTTAGGTTCACCATCTGATGCCCACCACTGGCTCAAACATAGGTGACTTCGTTATAGGTGATTTTGTGGACTGCTGATTCACTGCCTGGCCTCCAAGCAGATATCATCCTGTATCAAGAAGGAACTTAGTATTAGCAGTCATCTCAGGGGTTACATGTCAAGCTCAGTTTATCAACATCCACATTAGTAATCATTCAGAGGACAGTTCTGAGGGTAATGAGACAGTGTAAGTCTCTACATATCATCTCTATTGTTCAGTCAGTAACAAAGACAAATAGACTATAAAACACAAAACATCAACTCTCCTCGCTCACCCGCACTTGTAAACATATCCCATCTCTCTCTCATATATATATATATATTTCATACCATCCTCCGTGTCTTTGCCGTACACACTTTGTTGTGCTAAAATTAACCTTTGACCCAGAGCGCCAAGCTTGCGTTTGTCACAGCATCAAGCCGGCTAAATATGACCCAGTTTACCTGTGTCTATTAGTCGATACAAATTCTACGTTTGGTTATAGAATAATTACTTGTAGGGTTTAATATCTTTACAAATGGTGTGGGTTATGTAGAGCACAAACTATTTAGTCTGCACAGGGAAAGGTTTATTGTTCAGAGCCTGAACTCTGGACATCAAGAACGGCCCAACTCTGTGCGATCACACAGCTGAAACTTCCCTCTATGCAACAGTGGCCAGCTTTAAAAAGACATTTTTTATGGTACTTGTAAACTATAATCAACACACCCAAGCTTAAGAAATGTCCTAGTCACCAAAGGCCGCCTCCTCAAAGCATAGATGTACGAGTCACAGCTAAGAACATCTGTTCTTCTAGGCAGTCAGGTAGAAAATGCCCGCTTCAAACTATGCTTAGCGTCATTAGGAAAGAAGTTCACTGTATTCATGAACAAGGAGTAAACTGGTTTACAGGAATTTCTAAATAAGATACCAGAAATCGCCAACCTACGGTTGCAAGTTTGAAACTAAAGATATATCAAAACAACTAGAAGGTCTAGAAATGAATATTTTACCAGATTAAGGTATAGATCATTATAAGGGACTATATACCTTTCCGGACGGGTCTAAGTTTGAAATCTAATCACAATGCTAGGGATGTTAGCTACACGATTAGTCCAACATTTGAAATGTGATGAAATCAGAGGTGATATAGCATCACGACTAATACAATGTGTGTTTTGGCTTCTCACTCCGCGACAGACATACGATTCGTTTAGGAAGACAACAAATACAATAAGAAATGGCGCGAATCTCCGTTAGTCCGTACCAGGACATCACAACAAAGTCAAACTAAAATAAAGATGTCAACTGTAGGTCTACCTTGCTTTTAGTAAATCTGCGTGTTTCTCACGGAGGTACCATGAAGAAAATGTGAGCACATATTGATAAGAAAAGCCAGGAAAAACCCCAAAAAGCCAAAATATGCCAGTTGATTATCTAATGCAAGTTCAATTTCAAATATGCCAAATTTGTGGAATCTAACATAAAAATGCTGATATGCCATGGCTGTCAATAGGATTTTTATTTTAAAGCCAGCTAAACTGAAAAAGCCAAGCAATACATAAGCAAAAAAAAAAAAAAAAAACACAAAAAAAAACCGGATTTTTAGACAGAACAAATTTTAAAGTTATGAAATGGAACATTTATTTACTTTCTTATTAGGATATATTTGTTTTAAAAAAAACCCTGATTTCAAAATTTTAACCCAAGGAGTCAAAAAAAAAAAAAAAACAACAACAACCTAGATATGGGGGTAAAACCCATCATTGGCAGCCTTGGCAACATCAGTTTTGTCGCTTTTCTTTCACGGAAATACATCTGTTGTTGTTCTTGTTGATATCGATCCAGCGGCACATGAGCTTTCGCCCTCTGGCCCAATGCCAAGTAGTGGAATTTGCATGTTTTTACAAGCTGTTCTTTTCCTCCGTACAAGGTGTTCCACCTGTCTAGTCTCGCTGAGTTTTAGGCACTAAAAGGGATAGTGTTCAACAGTTTCGTAGGGGTAGTTACATTGCTGTAACTCTGTGGAGTGTTGTGGCTGTATTCTGTTTAGATGTCCACTGAGTGGAGTATGTTGTGTTCTGAGCCTGAAGATAGTGGCCTGATTCTTCTCGTTT
>CAJHNH020005924.1:410000-432146 GCA_905116865.2 Candidula unifasciata | reverse complement strand
TTGTAGAAGTGTGGTTAGAATAAATCAGGGAACATCTCATCCATTCACAGTGACATCTGGAGTAAGACAGGGGTGTGTCTTATCACCACTTCTGTTTATCACCTACATCGACAGTATATGCAAGAATGCCAAGCCCATGAATGAAAATGTTAGTAAGATCAACGAATTACTCTTTGCAGATGACCAGGCCTTGATAGCAGATACAGCCATGAAATAATATGAGAATTAACACTGAAAAGACAGAAGTAATGTCAATAGGAAAAAAGAAGACAGATCTAAACATAGCAATAGAATACAAAGGCATTAAACAGGCATCTGAGTTTAAATATCTGGGAACTACATTTACCGAAGATGGAAAATTGGATAACGAAATTAACATTAGATGCAGTAAAGCAAACCAAGTATTGGGACAGCTAGCTCCTCTTACAGCATAAGACAATACCAATCAGCACAAAGAGACATCCTATTCAAAGCATATTTATTCCAACTCTGTGCTACCAGTGCCAGACATGGTCACTCACAACAAACCATAAAAGAAAATTAGTAACCACGGAAATGAGATGTCTGAGAAGGGCTGTAGGAGTAACTATAAGAGATAAGATCAGGAATGAGATCATAAGAGAAAAAGTCGGCAAAGAACCAATTCTGGATTACATACGAAGACAGCAAATGAAATGGTATGCCCACTTAGAGAGAATGCATTGTGACACCATACCATACAAAGCATACATGGAAAAAGAAGAAGGACGTAGAGCACGAGATAGACCAAGACCAAGATGGAAGGATAACATCAGGAAAACTCTACAACAGCACGATATGACTATGGTCGAGGCGGCCAGAAGAGCTAGAAACAGAACCTTATATCTCCCTCGACACCCACAGCGGTAAAAGAGGAAGTGAAGAAGAAGAAGAAGAAGAAGATCGAACTTCATACTGATAAATCGCTATATTTTACCAAACACATCTGGACACATTTGTTTCATTTCGTGTTTAAAAGCTGTTCTGCTGTGTGTCTGTATAAAATTTACACACAATAAAAAATAGGTGCCCGTTTTCAAATCTACAGATGTGCGTCGGCAACTTCGACAACGCAAAACCGTTACACTCAATAATTGGCGCCTTGAGAGAATGAGGCACCTGGTTGTAACCAGAAGGTCTGGCCAACTCACTACACTCAGAGGAAAGGCAGGACGGACATAAAACCAGATTGTGACCAGTACCATCAGAATTGGAACTCTGCGCTGGCTGCTGAAGATAAGGACAGAGCACGCTTGGGAGTGCCCCAAGTGCTGTGATGTCAATTTCTGACCCAGCTCAACTTAATAACTGGCGAATTCGAAGCGAAGTCATGGGTATACTCCATGTGGTGTCAGAAGGTGCAGATGTCTTCGCTCACTCTCAGTTTTCAGAGAAGCTGGCAAGTGGTAAGTCCTAACAGGTAAAATATACTGCAGGACAGTTGACGACTAGATGGCCCACAACAGGTGACAAGATGTTTACTTTAAACTAGGAAGAAGTACCCCTTCTAAGCCTTTAGCGCATTGAGCATACAGTCCTAAATTTTTTTACCGTGAATCAGCTTTCGGTGGGTGATACTGAGAACTATATGAAGTTCACTTACCTAGTTGTCTCATCACATTCTCTGTTATATTATACCTTTATTGGTACTTAATTTATAACTTACCCCTGACGTCACGACAACGTCACGGGAGACATTCCCAATAAATTCTAGGGTGTTCAGGTTGTAGTTTCTCGCGATTTCTCTACAGCTAAGTTTTGGGTTAGGGTTAGGTTTAGGGTTAGGGTTAGGATTAGGGTTAGGGTTAGGGTTAGAAGACACTAGATGAACACTCAAAAAAAGAATCAAACAACAGCACACTTGCACCCCTTGAAATAATGGACTGTCAGGTCAGCTGTGGATTTCCCACGGGGATTTCGTGTTTGGGGTACGTTATGAATTAAGAACTCCTTTATTTTCTAGTTGTTACGGTAACAGCTTCTCTCACAGAGCTGCGTTATATTTGCTTAGCCCAATGAGACTTAACATAAGGCCGCTCATTGCAACGAGAACACTTTGAGTTAACATAAGTAAAGGTCCCTTTTCTACGCCTTCATGTGTATTGGGAGTATAGGGCAGGACCTATATTTTCGTAGACCAATCGGCACTTGGTGAGTGATGTGGTCAGCATCACGCCGGCCGACTTTACCTCCTAAGACTGCACCTGGTACCCACTCAAAGCTGGGTCAACTTAAGAGTCAATGTCATTTTTGAAAAAAAATGTCCGACTCCGTCAGGGCACGAACCTACGACCTACCGATCCACAGGCAGGCATCTAGCCGCCACCGACACGGCGACTTCCTAAAGGTAAAATAGACAATGTTGAATACAACACAGTCTGGGACTGAAAAAATGTATGATACCGGTTTTGACTTATCTTCCTTTAGAATCTTCACGATGCTAGTTATAATCTGCGATGCCCGTGTTTCAACTCCCGTTATTTTGTGATCTAGCTGGTGCTCTTCAGGCTGTACGACTACCCTCAAGGAGTGGTCTTTCAATTCGACGCGGAGTTTCATAGAAACGTTCTCAATTGGTGCCCAAGAAGTGTCTGTCAAATCTGTTACAATGCCGTTCATTAACTTGTTTGTGAGTGTGTCTTTGTGTGTGTCTTTGTGTGTGTGGATTTCTTCAACTAGTGTCTTCCATTAAATACAGTGATCAAAGATGACCGACAGCCTGGATGGATTCTCTCCCTGTCGCAGTACTTCCTATTCAACACAAAGCTTTGATTGCTTTGAGTTTGTGTCAACAGAGTCAGTGCTAGTTTCCTACCTTCGTTAATCTCCACTTGCCATATATTTCCGAGAATGCGTGCTGCATCCTATAAAGGTTAGTTACGTGTCCTTTACAGGACGTTGCAGAACCAACCCCAGGAGCCCCTGGCTGTTGTGTGGTTTCTCTAGGCACATTTACGTCAAGTAGTTTGCCATTCTTTTCTGGACGCGTGGGTTTCTTGATACCAATGTCGAAACCAACGCAAGGCGCATTGCCCGCAGCTGGGATCGAACCCGGCACCCCGGCATTACAAAGCGTTCGCATCGACTTAGCCACAGAGCCGACTTCATCCTATAGCGGTCCCCATGGATAGAGTTAGAACAAATAATAAAGTGCAGTGCCCTGGCAAGAGCCGTTTGTGTGATCTCGTTTACATGTTTTTGATAAAGCTGGTAAGAGAAATCTGCTGAGAGATGTCTTCATCCAACCCCATCCTCCAGCTTGTCTGTTTTACTTTGTCCTAATGCTTGTGTTTTCATGTTAGTGGATTTATTCCAATTGTGCATTTCTCGATATCTTTTCACTTTTGCAGTTTCATGGATAAATCCCTCCTCGCGTAATTTATCTAATGCACTTATTTTCCAAATCCAGCCATGTCCCTTGTGCATTTTTTTTTCCCTGGATGAAATCTGCTGTTTTTCCTGATTAAAAATATAATATTTGTGTGTGTGTGAATCTCCACTTTTTGAATACTTTGGATTTAATATTGGTTTTATTTTAAATGTCAGACTAGCCTGCTAATAATAATGAGGTTCCATTAACGTGCTAGAGAACTGGATAAACTGTAATGTCGATAGCCTTTTAGGTTTTCTCGGGCTTCTCTCTTTTTTTATTTGGGGGGTGGGGGGGGGGGGGGGTTCGGAGAGGGGGGGGGGCGTATTGGTTAGCTGTTTTCACGCTATAGGTCTGTTTCTACATTCCGCTGCAATTAACTACTGCTAATAGCCTGACTTTCTTAATCTTGCCTCGTTGCCCAGTCCCGTTGGCATTACGTTTCCAATTAAATCCGTTCATTGCATTTTCATCTTCTAATGAAAATCAGCGACTGTTCAATTTTTTAGCTTTAATATGGAACATTTCTTCTGTGGTTATCTGGATGTTATGATGATGTTGTATTCATCTGCGTTTGTGTGTGTGTGTGTGTGTGTGTGTGTGTGTGTGTGTGAAGAGTGGCAAGCATCACGTCAGAGGTCCCGGATAGTTAGCATCCTTTGGATATTTTCAACAGGTCTTGCCGGTGTGTTGGGAAATGAGCAGGCAGACATATTGGCTGGTTCTGCACCGCTTGGTAGTGAACTGATGTTTGACAAAGGAGATATTGCGAGTCGCAGTTAGATCATTACGGTATGAGGAGAACAGCGCTGCGAGGAGTTACCAGGGAATTTGGCTGACGCTCAACACTCAGGGAAAGGATGAGACGGATATACAATCACACGGTTACTGGTACTGTCATAAAGTACAGGATAGAATTTATCAGAATCTATGGCTGGAAATAGGAAACTACTCTAAGGAAATGTCCCGAGAAAAAAAAGAATTAATTTTCTGAATTTTCCTACTGGAAGGTGGTCGGCTTTAGTCTCGTCGTCAATAATCGAGATAAGTCGTGGGCTGTTTACCTAACTAGGGTGACCTTGCTTTTATATATACTGCCCCCAAGAAACTAAATCACTAATAATGTGGTTTTATTCTATCTTAACGACACATGGTAACAAACAATATTAATTTCTCGAACGTTTAGAATTATTTATAGAAACATATTTTTGATATTGTCTTTACTTACGGTTACACATCTTGTACATCATAAATTTAGTTTATTTCTAACAATAGTGACAAAATAATATTTCAGTTATGACTTCAGATTTCAAAATAATCAAATTCTATCAATGTTTCTCTATACAGTTTCTTCTAATCTCTAAATATTTACTTCATCAACCTCTGAACTGATTGCTGTTCAGAAGTTCCTCTAAATGGATTTCAATGTCACTTTGTTTTTCTTTCTCGAAATCGTTTATGTTCATTGTTGTCTTATGTTGTTTCTTGTGGTAGTTTCTTGCAGGATGGTAATCTGAATTTCGATACTTCTGGATTGGGATTACTCTTCTTCAATCGTCTCAAACAATAAAGGCAGCTTCTTTCTTTTTCATTTTCAAACTCTCCGATGTTGTCCTTTCCCCACGATGTTATCAATACTAATGCGTGGTTAGGTTAAGTTGTCAGTAAGGAGTGACGTTTAATTTTTCCACCCTTACAGGGTTAAATCCCAAACAACACGTTTAAATACCACGTTATATATTACTATGGTGTATGAATATTCTAGAATCTTTTATTAACTACCATCAGAATTGGAACTATTTCCTTGCTGCTGAAGATGGGATCTGAGCACTTATAAAAGTGTCTCAATTGCTGTGATGTCGATTCTTAATTCAAAATTCAACATCAAAATTCTTTCTATCAGCATTTCTGGCTTAGGCGTTGCGAACTTAATGCCGGGGTGCCGAATTTGATTCCAGCTGCGTGCGATTTGGTAGCAGATCGCCTTACAAAACTACCCTTTCACTTCCCCCTCACGACGCTTAACAGTAAAAGTGGAAATTGATGATTATATTTTACAGGTTTTTTTTCTTCCATTCCCTTCCCCTGTTAAGAATATACTCGGTGTTGCAAGCTGTTTAAAAAATTAGGTAAAGATCCCTTTTCACGCCTAAGGCGCATCGGGTATATGGGAAGAGCGTCCCATATTTTCACAGACCAATCGGCATTGGATGGGTAATGTGGTCAGCATTACGCCGGCCGTCTTTACTTTCCCAGGACAGCCATCCTGGTACCCATTTTTTAGGCTGGGTCGACCTGCGACGTCCCATACCACGATAAAAATTCACGCAGCCAGCAGTAGGTTTCGATCGCGGAACGTTTGATTACGAGTCGGACTCGCAACGCCAAATCCACCGATGCGCAAACTGTAAAGTAAGCCGATTTAAGTAACACGTTAAAGACATCAGGCAGCAGTATGACAAACCTGTTTCTAATCACTTGAATTCCTTGGCCACTGGGTATTCGATGATGCACGTGCCACTGCTACCAAAGCGTGTTATTAGGACGTCTCTGTTAGACTGAGAAGTAGTCTAGGGGATATCTGGCTTTCCTGCAGGAATCGATACTGCTTATATCGCCTGAGTCTAACTGTGTACATCTCTTCTATAATCCGTTCCAAAAGTTGTGCCTTGATTTAAAAACCAGTAAATCAGTAACCGCTAGGTGTAAGGTGTTGAAATGTGGCATGGAACCTGTTAATAATCATGTCCTTATGAGGATGTTTTTTGTATTTTTTTTTTTTTTTTTTTTTTTTTTTTGTAATATGGAAAAAGATTTAAATTGTATATCCTTTACAGGATGTTGCAGATTCAATGCTAGAAATATTTTTCTATTGTAGCTTTTCTTGGCAAATGTTTGCGTTCAGTAATTTGTCAGTGCATCGCATTCGATCGGCTCTAGATACCACTTTTGAAACCAACACAAGACTGCCTGCTGACAAGTCGTCTGCAGCTGGGATCAAACCTGAGTATCTCGGCATTACGAAGTACGTTCGCAATAAATATAAGAAAACATATTTATTTCAGTTTACCTTATTAGCGTATATAAAAAACACAGTCACTGGTTCACAGCAAACATTCTTACATACAATTTTTTCCTGGGAAATGTTCACATCAAATTGCAAGCGTTTCATATGAGTTTCACTACCATGTGCTCAGATCCAGCATTATTCTCCAGCGAGTTCAGTATTTAACATTGTATGCGGAATAGGCTACTAAAATAGTCACGATTTATCTTCGCACACATGTACTGATTTCGAAACAATGGGAAATCTAAGGTCACGTACAAAAGTTCACACCTATCTGTACATTTTTCGAGATATTTATTAAAGCGTGAGGACACTACTTTTGAAACACACTATAAGTATACAGCACAAACAACTATACTTTTTTCTCCAAAATTGTATAATCCACGTTCATTTCTATATTTCTTATTTAGTATCTCCGCTCCAATACCATAGCGCGCCATTGCTAAACACGTTAGATTGCGTAACGCTCCTCTGGCACTTAAGTTTTATATCTGACTGTGTTTGTGTTTCCCATATCGTGTTTTTGTTTACCCTATTATTTTATGTTTATTCTGTCCTTGAAAAGGGTCAGATTGACAAGAATCAGCTGCCATTTGTCCTCTGTCTCCTTCTGAAAGATTTTTAAAAAAAAAAGTATTTCTACATATCTTTTGTTTTCTATACGAAGATATTTTATCAGAATGGCCAACCGCTCTGGTATTGTTCCCGTCAGTGTAGCTCTTGGAATTCTGTTGCTATGCTGACTTAAATGAGATACTTTCAACATTTTTTATGTGTATTTGGGAGCCGCCATGGTCTAGCGATTAGACGTTTGTCATCGGAGTAGAAGGTCTTGGTTTGGGCCCTGACAGGGGCTGAACTTTTTTTCTTCTTCAAAAATGACCCAGCTTTGAGTACAGTCCTTGGAAGTAATTGCGGCCGGTGTGATCATGACCACACCACCAACCACGTGCAGCTTGGCACATACAATATAGGTCTAGCCCTATATGCCCAATACACCCAAAGGCGCGTGGAAAAGGGTCTTTTATTTTTACTTTATTCTTTGTGTCCTTGTAAAGCTGGAGCGACCATCCCCAACCTAGCGTGTCCACTGGGGGCGGATTCCTGATTCCTGATTCCATAAACAAAAATTCCAAACTTCGGCGACGTTTAACCAGCTCCTGTCTGAGCGACGGTTATTTGGTCGGCCGGGTGTCTTTGTGGTTTATCCTTTGTTTAGTCCTTTGTGGTGTGTGTCCACACCTGTTTTAAGTTTTTTGCTTTCCATCAGTTGCTGTCCTTGTTAGCTGCTTCCTTTGCTTCTTTGTTGTGTGTTTTTCGGGTCTTTGCGGGTTTGTCTTGTTTGGTGTGGTTTTAGCAGGATCTGTTCTGGCTCGCTGTGTTTTTTGTCCCTGTGGGTTTTTGCTTGATTGATGCTGGTGCTTGTTCTTGCCGTGCTGGTCGCCGCGCCAGTGCCCTTGCGGCTTAGGTAAGCCCCGGAAAAAGGCTAAACAATCCAGTCATCCTTGTCTCTATGCACGATGTTCTCTTTCAGGACAACCAGGTCGTCACAATCTGTTGTTGTGAGCGGCCAAAAAAAAAAAAAACATTTTTTTTTCCAAAGAAGTAGCGGAGGTAACACAGATTTGCATAAAGGAGGGAATGCTTGAACGTTCCAGGAGATTGGTATAGTGAGGTCGGTATAATGAGAGAGACGGATAGCTTGCAAGGGTGAGCGAAGGGTATCCCTGCTGGTCCTAGCCATCGTCTTTGGTTGCTAGCCTGAGTCAGGATCCCTGGTATTGGTGGCGGATTGTGGAACAGCCTCTAGATATAGAGGTTATCTGTGAATACCCAACAAGCAGCCGCTGACCAACTGGCGGTGGGCACAGAGGGCGAGGCGAGATTTTAGAGTGGGATCTGAAGTTATAATAAAATACTGTATATGCTGGGAGATGTGCCAGTTAAGCTGGTAGGGGCGCTAGAACCCCTTTCCGCGATTGATGAAACCCGTTAGCTTTGGACAGCAGTCCATCTAGGGGACGGCAAACTCCCAATATAAACCCCCCAAGTTCAAGGTGGGCCAACGTGCTGAGGAACTGGATGGCCACGGATGAGCTGGTCGTGAACGTTGGACGTCTGGCGGGCGTGTGGGGCTAAATAGACATCCCCTGCCGCTTCCGTAGCAGGCAGGCAATACTAGGGTGACCTGTCATTTCCTGCAGTACTCCTAATTTTCAGCAAATATACATAGGAATCGTCGACGGAGCTACTGAGGCACGTGCTCTGCGCTCGACAAATTTTTCAGCAGTTCGTGAAAATAGAGTGAGGAGGAGACGACGTAGGAATGGGGAGAGAAAAAGGCATAGAAATAGGAGGGCAGGTTCCAGGAGAACAAAGTGAAAAGTGAAGAGATTAGACTTCAATAATGTAAGAGTAGGATACTGGAACTGTCGGAGTGCTAGGCAGAGAGGTCCTGTACTCGAGAGGTTCGTATTTGATGTTGATATCATCACGCCTTAAAGCTAAATACAGACAGATATCGTTGCCCTGGGTACGTCAGTTATTTAAACCCAACTGGAGAGGAAAGAAATGGACAAGGTATGGTGGTGAAGGAAGGAGTGAAGCATGTTGTGCTTGACTTGAGCCAGTGGAGCCACAGTGGAAGAGAGGTTCAAGGGATACATAATTGTACACGTTCTCCCACAAAGCCCTACCCACGTTTGCCTCATCGCGCATCAGTATTCTACCCAGTTGTGCAGAGCCAGTCAGTCTGTCTTCCTGTTCCTTTCCCAACACACCGGCAAGTGGACTAATTGTGGCACCCTTCGTCGGATTACATCTGCCCGAGGGGCAAAGGTCGAGTTTGAATAAAAACGTCAGAGGGTATGACAGAGTGGCAACGGTGTTTCTTGACCACTTGTGCTGTGCAAGCAGTGGGGTCTATGACTGGGATGAATTATGGCAGTGTAGCTAGTGCTTTCGCCACAGACTGTGCGGATTCATTTCTTATTGTTGCCCCTGAGAGAAAATACCCATAAACTTACCCATAATGTGAAGCTGGATATTCTTTATAAGAGCCCAGATTTCTAAACCGTTCGGCCAACCGCTCCTGTCTGCTGAATCAAAACGCTGATATTACAAGAATATCAGACTTCGTTTACAAAGGAAACTTTCTTGTACACAGTTTTCTGTCTCGGCCAGTTCTTGGACATTCTCCTTTGTTACCGTCTATTGTCTCAAGTTTTTATCTCTTCTTGTTTCCCTCCTTGCTTCCTATTCATGTTAATAGGATCCCTGTGGAGTATGAGGTTCTAATAGCATTGATGACATGCTCGCTAAGCAACCTCACGTGGCTCATACATTGCTGGCGCATTAACTGATATTGTGCTAATTAGACATTTTTCCCTTTTGGCAATATCTATTATCGTTGTCTATTATATTTAATAGCTTAGAATGTAAAGTTTTGTATATGAGTGCGTGCGTATGCGTGTGCATGCGCGCGTGTGTGTGAGTGTGTTTTCAATTTTCCTGTCAATAGTTTGTGGAAAAGTTTGGGAGATCATTGGCATGTTGTGTAATGTCGGTCAGAGTACAGCCGCAGTTTGACATAAGCAAAACTAGTGCCGAAAGTTGAAGGAAAATGTATTATGTCAAACAGATTGAACGATCACTTTACTATTTTAAAATTTGTCAGTGTTGGTTTCAGGGTCCCACTGTGGGGAAGACAAACATAGACCCACCGCTTCCCAAACATCTTGTTGTCATCCCCATGTAGGATGCAATATTTTGTTTAAAGCCCCACCCTGGCTTCTGCTGGGGTCCTGAATATAGCCGGGCCATAAATGTGACCTAGCCATAGATATGGCCTACGGCTGACAGGGGTTTCTGGGACCTCGCCACTGTTGATCCTTATCCGCATGGTGGCACTTTGTGTCACTGAATGTTTTTTGCTTATGTGATGTCCTGGTGGGGTACAACTGTCTACCTAATACCTTTCCTAACATGAATGTCGTAGGAGTCGACTAACTGGGTATTTCCTCTAAAGTCGGAGTGCTTCTGCCTGAAATGCAAGGAACCGACAGTCTGCATACAAGTAAATTAGTTTTGATATGATTTCCCGTGTGGGTGTCCAGTGTTCCATTGTGAGGAAAACAAGAATAGATCCCCTTCTTCCCTGGCGAGAATGTCGAAGAAGTCGACCTATTGGCAGCTTTCTTTAAAGCCGGATTACATCAGCCTATCAGGTAAGGTACCAAGAGACTGCACAATAATAAGTCATATGTGTGAAACAGATGTGCACGCAGCTCTCATATTCTGTTACAAGACTAGTTCGGAGGTGGACGATGGATTAGAACTTTCCGCTGGAGTTTACAGCCACTGAAATCGAAGGAAAAGTAAAAGATATTTTAAGATTTATCGATCATGCAGTCATCGTCACTTAGTCGGCTGGAATTTTTTCACGTTGACTTAGACTTCTAGTGATTCCCCCTGAACTCTGGGTAGTGAGATCGGACGCCCTTGGCAGTTAGAAATCGAAAAGAGTAGCCCAACAGCGCTGTCTGGGCAAACATTTGGAGTTAAAAATCTACCCAAAATATTTCAGGACCCTCGCCGGTGCTACAGAGCCTGTGCACTGTGCTGAGCTTCTTCAGACTCAGACTTGAGGAAGAAGAACGGAGCACTTATTGGTTACTATCCGTGTGCCATTATGCTGAACCGTTGTTCAAGCTTCAAACCTCAAACTTAATGTTCTGAAAACAGCAGACGTCAAACTCCGCTAGTCTTCTAAACAACTATAATTATAGAATAATCCACTTGTCGGGGAGTGTGGGGTTTTCAGAAAAAACGAAATGCAGTGAATATTATGAAGTTCCCCGTCTGGGTTCCAGGCCATATGGGGTTGGGGAAGGGGAAACCAAAAGAAGACTCATTACCTCTCTAACAAGCATGTCGTAAGAGTCGACTAACTAGAAGTTTTTCTTCGAAGTCGGAGTGTCTGCTTGAGAGTCAAGGAACCAACAGTATGCGGTGTTCAAGTAAGCGACATCTGTAAAATGATTGCGCATGCAAAACTTTAGTCCTGAAACAAAACTAAGATCTAGAGGTGAATGAACAATCAAAACACTGAAGTTTAAATCAGCTGAACTCAAAGAAGAAGAAGAAGAAGAAGAAGAAGAAAAAGAAAAAGAAGAAGAAGAAGAAGAAGAAGAAGAAGAAGAAGAAGAAGAAGAAGAAGAAGAAGAAGAAGAAGAAGAAGAAGAAGAAGAAGAAGAAGAAGAAGAAGAAGAAGAAGAAAAAGAAAAGAAGAAACAGATCATGGAGTGTTAGATAAAAACACAAATAAAGCAATCACCATCGAGTCAGATAAACGTCGTAAACTGGTTAGGACAAGCAAACGAAGACTGTCCTTGTTTTATTGTACATGTTATAGACGGAATAGTCTCAAGCTTTTAGGACCAACTTGCAAGATTGATAGAAACAGAGCAAGAGGAAGGCAAACATATTAATACCTCCATGGCATGGTCACACGAATGAAGGAAAGAACGAATGACTTCACTTTATTTTTAGAGGGTCACAAATTGGGCTTACAGGCCCGTCTCACATTTATCCCTTGCAAACATCCGTATTTCACACTGCAGTTGTATTTTTTTTTAATAAGCATGTTGTATTCATACAATATGCATATTATAAACATCGAGGGGAAAAACACACACAAGCGTAGAGGGTAAATGCAAACATACACTAGCGCATGCACACACACATACACACCCACCACTCACTCAAACACACATACATACACATCCACATACAGTCACATATACATAAACACAACCCCATAAACCCACATGCATACCTACCTACCCACACATACACGCACATTTTACACTTATAGATACATACAGAGGCACACATGTAGACACACCCACAGAAACAAAAGCAGACACACACACACACATACATACAAACAAACAAACACACACGCGCACAGACAGAAACACGCTCACAGAAACACACATACACATACAGGCAGACACACACACATACATACATACAAACACACACGCGCACAGACACAAACACGCTCACAGAAACACACATACACATACAGGCAGACACACACACATACATACATGCCCAAACACACACATGCATTCACACACACGCATACACACACATACATGCACAGACACACACATGCAGACACACACATACACATATACATGCACACACACACATATGCAGACAAGAGGCCAGACAAGAAAAATTTACCAGTACCGTAAAGAATTATCCACGCCCCCAACCCCTCCCCCCCCCCACCCCTAAAAACGCGTGACATTATTCAAACATCGTTATCTGACATTGCACAATACCATGGTGTTCCGTCTCTATAACTAATGTTGCCTCAAGTGTTCCAACTGCTGATTTTGGAAATATTGCGTGGCGAAAACGCAATCTCTTTTATACAGCTATTTTCATACTACTGATAATTATGTAAGATTGCTTACCGGCACGGCACATGATGAGGATAATGAGTTCTGGATTTATATGCATCTAGGTAAATAGTTCCAGTGGCCAGCTGTTACTATTATTAAAAAAAATAAACAACTTTCGCCAAGTACAAAGAGAGCGCTGTGAGGTACATTTAGCATACGATACTGGGATAGAATTAGTACGGGCAAAGCTGGTTGTTAGCCCTGATATTTCTAATTTTCTCTAAACCAGAGGTTTCCAACCTTTAACGGGTGGCAGTCTCCTGTATGGCAAGGATCGCCCACCCCACCTTGCCCTTCTTTTGCTGCAACACCCACCTCCCCCCCCCCCCTTCCCCCTCCCCCCCACCTCAACATACAACAAAAAATAATTAAAAAGAGAATAGAAAGAAAAATCTCAAGTACTGTTAACAAGAACTTGGAGAAAACACGCACACAAATCAAAGTGCTAAATAAATATCGAAAGAAACAGTTATCAACCACTGGATATTAAGTGTGGATATTTATGTGGACTTCTAGTAATTTGCTCTCTGTGTTGTAAGATCGGACGCCTGTGTGTATTGTTGTGCGCGTGAAATCATTTGGGTGTTAGAAATCGAAAAGATTAGCCTAGCGGCGCTGCCCGGGCACAATTAGGAGCTAAAAATCTACCCTAAGTATTTCAGGTTCCTCGCCGGTGCAACGAAGTTCGTGCAATGAGCTGAGATTCTTCAGACTCAGGCTTGAGTTAGAAGTAGAACAGAGCACTTATGGGTTACATCCGTGTGCCATGATGTTGATAGGTCGAAAAAACATAAACATATGCTTGGGTAGGAAATTAGACACAGTGGGGGAGCTGGCAAGAAACAAAGTTTCTTTCAGCCAGTCTAATTGTATAGTATGCTCCAAAAATCGTATCCTCAAACTATAACAAATATCTTGACACTTTATGTGCGGATCAACAGGAATTTTTGCATGGTACCTCAGATTCCCAGCATCATTAGAGTTTCATAAATTACAACTCGCATGTGCAGTTGTTTTCTTACAGTGGTGACTTTGTTTAATCTTTTTCGAACTAATAATTTTGTGTCCCTAAAAAAATATACAGTACTCATATTTTTTTTTAAACGAGAACTTAAATTTGAATAGGCTTGTTGGTAATGCCGTCGAAAAACAGGCGAGTTTTATTTCGATTTCATTTATAGCTCACAAACATTATTTTCAAATTAAAAATAAAATATCCGCTTCCAGAAAGCAAATTTGATTCTTTTCTCTGATTTCATACCATCTCGGGAACTCCTAGATCTAGTAGGAAATTCCGGGGAAATTCCAATACTATAGTGGTGTTTCGGTGTGAAATTAACACTGACTAACCCGAACTACACAAAAATATCGGATTTTCCCGGAAATTCTCAACGGAATCTCGGAGCTACTGAGATGGTCTAAATATAAGACAAGAACCGCAAATTTCGCTTAGCTCTTAGAAAAGTTAAAACAGAAAATGTTTAATCGCATTTGTACGGTAGGACACTTCCTCAAGTGTTTAAGGGTTTGAGGTTTGAAGCGAACATATGCCAATCCCAGTGAGACAGCACTTGTTAATCTTTTTTGAAGCAGTGGGTCTCACTGACCACCCGTTTTTAAAGACTATAGATGGCATTCATTTTAATAGTCATACTGAATGGGACACTTTGGAATCTCAAAGAAAATTACTAACGTTGCAAGGGCAACATGTAAAGACATGAAATGTCGAATTCTTTAGGAGGGAAAGCTCAAAAATACATTGAAAATAAAAACAGGTGTCTTTTGTCCCCTCTCCTATTTTTACTGACAGAAGAATGGACGATGAAGACATCG
This sequence comes from Candidula unifasciata, assembly GCA_905116865.2. Classification (NCBI taxonomy): domain Eukaryota; kingdom Metazoa; phylum Mollusca; class Gastropoda; order Stylommatophora; family Geomitridae; genus Candidula; species Candidula unifasciata. The sequence goes on along the minus strand of CAJHNH020005924.1, from coordinate 417,382 downwards.
ACTGTACAGCTTTATGATCTGAACTTCGCTGATGATATTTCTATTCTGTCCCACTCACAGAATCAGACGCAAGCAAAATTGATGCGAGATCACAGCGGCTAGGTCTAAAAACCCGCTGGGAAAAGGAAGATAATGAAAATAAATCAGGCAAATAGTAATATTGTTTCTCCTAATGGCATCTCACTCTGAAACGTGCAGTCGTACACGTATTTGAGCAGTAATGTACACGGAGATGTGGGCACTGGTAGAGGTCTTCAAATGCCAATACAAATGAGAAAAGGAGCTTTCACTGCACTAGGGAGGTGGTTGAGATCAAATGTACTTCAAACAAAACTTAACATTTTTAATTACTAAATCAGATCAGTACTGTTGTACGGAGTGGAATAATGGAGAATAATTAGGGCAATTACAAACTACAGATGTTCATAAACTGGTGCTAGCGCAGAATAGAGGGAATGTAATGGTATTATAGAATCACTAATTTAGAGCTTTGGAAAAAAACAAACAAATTAAGTACTAGTGGACCAAGGGGTGAAGAAAAGGCGTTGACTTTGGACAGGACATACTGTGGCGGGTAACTTCGCTTTAACTAGCGAATGCACTATGTGCAATTCACAGAGGGAATTACAAACAGTAAATCTTAATAGGGGTTTTTATTACCCCCAGCCTTGCTGGTTAAATTAGAGGATTTGGGGTTTGTCCACATCTTATTCCCTACTGTAATTAATTGTATATTTAAATGTATTTAAATTACACTATCTTTTGTTCACTGAAACAATTACAGTTAAAATGAAACTTCAGAAAACTGTAAGAACATTAAAACTACATTTATTTTGAAAATTCAAATGATAACTAAATAAAATGGCTGTGGATATAATATCCTGTTATTCAAGGTAGGTTAGTTAAATCTTAGCTGTAGCTTAGGTTTCTGTTGTCAGCTTCTGACTAAGCTTCGGAAACACATCAGGCAGGCCGAATCTTCCAGTCCAGTCCGGACAATCGGGTATCTGCGGCTAAGCTTAGGATCTACTTCTGGACTCCCACCTGTGTTACAATCTGGAACTAGAACAATAGAACAGTCCTTATACAAACAGTCAGGAAGGTTCTAACTGGAGACAACAATACCTCCAGTCTTTAAAATGTTACACTACACACATATATATGGAGTAGGATAGTAACAGGTGTTCACATTCTACTGGTATATAATGGGAATGTGTACAGAACATGGTCCATAATCCTGATGGGGAAATATTTAGGAAACATCAGTTTCATGAATACTCTCAAGAACAAGAGTTTACAGCACACAAAAAGAAAGGGCATTCCTCAGTGTAAATTGTTCTGATGTCTGCACACTAGTACTCCTTTAAAGGGTTAACATGCTTACACACACAGACATATACAGTCATATTTCACAATATTCTCATTTTAACCACATGGGTTCACATCTCAAAGAATGAGAAACAGGGAGTGAGTTTACCCAGACCAGGAACTCATAACAGGTGCTTTGCACTGTTTGAAAACAAATGGGATTGACATATCTCCATCAATATACTGGGTGCTGAGATAGATGTCAAAATACAATCATAGATGACAATGGGCTTTCCATCTGTCACAGTATTAACATAAAATATACAACACTCACTCCAGTTTAAATCTAAATCCACACATGTGCTAATCTTATTCAGCAGAGTTAGAAGTGGTGAGGGGTGAAATATAATTATTAAATTTGTAAGGCCACCTGCTGTAGGACTGAAATGTATTCCTAGTAATAGGGAAATATATCTACAACAATAATAATTACAAGCAGGGGCCATACATCTCTTTTCTGCTTCTTCTTCTCTGACAGTGTGAATATTAAATTCAGCCTCACTGTGTTATTCACTTTCCAAGCTCTTAAACTAATCTCAGAATTATCTGGACTAAATCTAAATTAAAGCAAGACAGTGATTTATTAAGCTAATATCACCATGAGGTAAAAATTTAACTTAGAAGGGATTAGGTATAATGAATATACACTTCATTCCTATTTTTAATTGTCTAAGCTGGAAACAGGAACTGGCTGAGATTTCACATGAGGACATAATTATCACTTAATTAATATAAGTATAATTATTAAAAATACCAATGCACGTTTCTAGTAGCAAATAAACATTAATTCAATCATCAAATAGATAATATGTTTTGCATACATGTACATACTAGATCATAAACGTGGTTAGTGAGGATAAAGAAATTATCATAGTTTTTGAGCCATGTGGGCATTAAATTTCAGAATTTAACCTGTAAAATTAATTCAGAGGAATAAGCAGCAATACATCAAATTAAACTTATTCTTTTAACTCACCCCTGGCAGGGAATAAAAACAGAAAATTGGACCACAGGCAGACTAACAACTTTAGGTCTGAACCGGTCAATTTCTGAATTGAAAAGGGAACAGGAAGTCAGGAGGAAGTAACTCTTCAGTCCCCCTTGCACTACTCTTCGCCTATATTACCTTTCAACTCTTTAATTATAATTTTGCTCCAATGAAGCATTAAGAAAAAGGTAAGGAAATTTCTTAATCAATCCAGTGTTATTATGCTAATTAAAAGCAATAGGAAAATGTTTAGAACTTTGGTAATAATATCTAAACAAAGCACTTTTTAAAAGGACAGAAACAGCTGTCCAGACCAGCTCGTCACACATACTGAGGAAAAAAATGAGAACAGTGTAACTATAATGTCTTTCCACTAGAACCCACACGGGCATATAAACAAAGGAAGAGAAAACAAAGAGAAATGAGCTAGAGGTGAGCTGAGTTGAGTTGAATCAAGAATTGACATCACAGCACTCAGGGGATTGCCATGTGTGCTCCGTCCTCATCTTTAGCAGCCAGCGCTGAGTTCCAGTACTGATGGCACTGGTCACAGTCTAGTTATATATCCGTCTTGCTTTTCCTCTGAGTGTAGTGACCCCGTAAGAACACCTCTGGTTACACTCAGGTGCCTCACTCTCTTCACCCCACAATAATCTTGTTTTTCTACTGATTCCGTTGCTTGTTTTCGTAGATAAGAGAGTGAAGTTAAAAAGTCGAGGAGAGATACATGCGATAGCGAAGGATAGAACGACTTGGCTTGAGTTGCATGAAGGCTTATGCTGCATTGGGGGTTATAAAAGCATGAAAATGAACGGTTAGTTTTGTATCCTTTACAGGACGTTGCAGAACCAACACCAGCAATGTTTGGCAATTTGGGATTTTTTAGACAAATTTACGTTCAGTAGTTTGCCATTGCCGACTCAACGGTCGGGCTCTCGATAAACACTGTCGAAACCAACGCAATACGGTCTGCTGCCAAATTGACTGCAGCCGAGATCGAACCCGGTACCCATCGCAACACCTAAGCCACAGTAGGTAACTGTCATCATTAAGAAATTTTAATTAATTAATATTAGAATAGCATAACGGAAATCATTATTGAGCGTGGGGTAGGATGGGGTGTGTGTGCGCCCCTTGGTAGATGTCATCAGCATCAAGCCGACCGCCTTTACTTCCTAGAACTGTTAACTGGTGTTCTTATAAGGTTGGATCGACCTGTGAACCAAGGTCATTAAATAAAAACCTGGCCTTTTCTGGATTTGAACCCACAACCTTCGGATTTTCAGGCGAGCTTCTAGCCGCCAAACCACGACGGCTCCCAAAGCTGGTGGAGATATAGATTTATTTTCTTGGCTTGGTTGAGATCAATCAATAAATGTGATTTCTATCTTTGATGATATTTCCCCGGCCTCAAGCCTTTACCATCGATTGACACTTTTAATAAAATCAAAAGTCGTTCTGAAGCTAACAAAGATGAAACAAAACGACCCTGCAACAAGTAAGAGCTTCAACAAGAAAATACAGCGACCAGCAGACACTGAAAGATATTAAAATAAAAACAAGATATATTTTCAGAACACCAGACACTCAAAGACTCACTCCAAAGTCGCCCTACAAACTTCAAGTAAAATTATCGCCAGAGCTGCGATTTATTTCCATAAAAATTGCCTTCACTTCGACTTTTGGCAGGCAATTCGTGGTTCTGAAGTTTATCTGCGAAATCGTGCTTGTAGACTTGTTTAGCTAATGTGCTTTTTCAAAGACAGTGGATATATTTGAAGAAATTGACGTCATTATATAAGTAAAGAAAGTACAGCTACGAATAATAGAACGAATACCGGAGTTGCTCAGTGAACGGTGATCCATGATATTGTAGTGTTCCCTGGTGTGTTTGTGTGTATGTGTGTGAGAGAGACAGAGAGAAAATGCAAGAATGAACCAACAAACATCCATATATATATATATATATACATGGTGGGTGTGGGGGTGTCAATGTGTACGCCTATGTGTGTGTATTCTGTCGGTACATGTGCATTGCTGACACAGAAAACACACACACATACATACGAAGGCGTACACATACGCCCCCGCCCCTTTTCCCTTTACATGTCCCCACAGCTTACACAGACAGACAGACAGACAGACAGAAAGACAGACAGACAGACAGACACAGAAAGAGGGGTGTGCTAGCCTGCTTATAGTGCTCTTGCGACGGGGTTCGAGGGACTTAAGCCTGACTTAAATGCGCAATAATAATCATTTTTAACAAATACTGAAAATTAAAAAAAAATGTATTTATATATTCAAATAATATGAAATGTGTACACAAATAGTTAAAAAGAGAACACCCATATTTGCTTAGGGAGCCACTCATCTCTCAAGTCTGTCTTGTAAAAGGGGTGGGGGGGGTGAGGGAGGCGTCGTAGTACCTCTAAAATTATTACAGGAACTTCCTCCCATCCTAGGTAACAAATTAGGGGAAGGGGTTCAAAGTATCTAATACTCTATGTTCCAGCGCCGATGAAATTGAGAAGATGCTTCCTTTACCACCACTACTATGATTACCTTATGCCGGCTCTGTGGCTAAGTCGATGCGAACGCTTCGTGATGCCGGGATGCCGGGTTCCATCCCAACTACTGGCCATGCCCCATGCGTTGGTTTCGACAGTGGTATCAAGAAAGCGGACCGTCCAGAAAGCAATGACAAACGACTTGACGTAAATTTGCCTAGAAAAACCACACAACAGCCAGGGGCTGTTAGGGTTGGTTCTGCGACGTCCTGTAAAGGATACGCAACTAACCTAACTACTATTACTACTACAAATATTGTTGCCATTACAATTTACCCAGCGTACCATGGAAATAACCTCAACACCACCACTACTGGCACCTATTACATCCCCTCCACCACTTGTAACTTGTGTAACCATACATAACTCAAAACTTAGTTTATTGGGAAATTTACGTCTGTTCTGTTTGCGTTATCCTCAATGATCCCAAGCTGTCTGCTCTTGGCAGCCCACTGCCATTCTTCTAAAGAAGCGAGTCCTTGCAGCTGTTCCAGTTTGTCTTGAAGTGAAAGATCATCAGTTACGGCTAAGTGCAGTAGTGTTTCTCTCCAGTGTTTGCATGAGTATTACATCCGTCGAGAAAGTGATTCGCTGTTTCCTAACAATTAAGGCATCGACTGCAAATAGTTACGTGTCCATTTCCGATACAGCTGAAACATCGTCTTCTTCTTCTTCTTCTTGTTTTTTTTCTTCTTAAAGCTTGTACCTCACCGAAGTATCAGGGGGATGAGCTCTGGCAAAAGTACTATTTGGACTGATGTTAATTTCTGTTAGGCTGTTTTTAATGACATCACTCAATATTTTCCGAGGTCTTCCACTCGCTCTACACCCGTTGTAATGTTTTATTGTAGCTATTTGTGGCAGATAGTACCAGGGCATTCTTGTTAGGTGTCCACTTCATTTGTTGTTCTTTGATGACCTGTAAGACTTGCTTTATTCCTAGCATTCGTCTTTCTTGATTTCGTATTCTGTCTTTCCTTGAAACTCCTGCAGTTCTTCTAAGGCATTTCACCTCTGTTGTCACAATGTTACGCTCATTGGAGGATGTAAGTGTCCACGTTTGGCACTGATAGCATAGGCTGAACTATCAATTCTCTAAATGCCTAGTGGCACATAAGGCTTCAGAGAGGACTTCCCATGCTTTCCTGTCCTGTGAAATCTTCAGTGCAGGTTTCCACGCCTGAGATTCAGCACTTAGTTCATTTTTCATCGTTTGTCTCCATCTTGAATTGGGGGGGGGGGGGGGGGCGGCCTCTGTTCTCTTTCCCCCTTGTGTCCAAATCAGAGCTGTTTTGGCATGTATTTCATGATTCGTTCCGTTCTTATAATGTGGCCAAGCCATTTCCAACTCCTCTTTGTTATCTTACTGTCTAGAGTTTCTTGGTTTGTGACTGGAAGTAGTTTAGTGTTTGAAATTGTTTTAAAGATGTTTTGCTGCGGCAATCAAAACTGTCACTTATTATCATTCTTTCGCTGCTGTGACAGTTAAAATTGTCACTGATTATAATTTTTTCCCTGCAGCGACAATAAAAATTGTAACTGATTATAATATTCTCCTCTGCTGGTACAATCTAAATTGTCACTGATTATCATTTTTTCGCTGCTTTGACAATTAAAATTGTCATTGATTATCATTTTTTCGCTGCTGTAACAATCAAAATTGTCACTGATTATCTTTTTTTTTTTCGCTGCTGTAACAATTAAAGTTGTCACTGATTATCATTGTTTCGCTTGCGTGACAATCAAAATTGTCACAAATTATCATTTTTTTCTCTGTTGCGGCAATCAAAATTGTCACTGACTCATTTTTTCACTTTCTGATTAGGACTCATTACCTTATTTAGTACTCAAGCATCCTACCATACTATGTTTGGCTACTGCGTACACTTTATTCCTGTCCTGTTTTCCCCTGTCCCATTATTCTAGAACTCTCACTCATCTAGATTGGCTGATTGTTACTATAATGTATATAGTGTTTGGATAGAACAAAAGACACAGGTTTACAATAAAACAATCTGCCTTTAGAACAGAACAACAACAAAAAACACACAGGTTTACAATAATCGAATATGTCTCTGAAACAGAACGAAAAAGCATAGGCTTACAATAATCTGATATGTCATTGGAACAGAACAAAAAAGCACATGTTTCAAATAATCTAATCTGTTTTGGGAAAAAAATAAAATACATTGGTTTACAAAAATCAAAAAAGGGTATTGCAAGCCACCCGGGGAAGTTTCTACATGAATGGGTGGAGATTTTTGGCAAGACCACCTAGACATTTTCGCGGAGCACCCCTGGTCCACGGGGTTACAGGCTGAAAAACACTGGTATGCACCCCCCGTGTGGGATCCGGGGCCCCATTGTAAGGGAAAAAAAGAATAGACTCACTGCCTCCCCAAAAGCATGTCGTAAGAGTCGACTAATTGGGGAGCTTCCTTTGAAGTCGGAGTGCA
>CAJHNH020005924.1:372500-405000 GCA_905116865.2 Candidula unifasciata | reverse complement strand
AATGTAACAGACCCTTTTCCATTTTTGGGCATATAATAAAATGTAACAGACCCTTTTCCATTTTTGGGCATGTAGTAAAATGTAACGGACCCTTTTCCGTGTATGGGCATATAGTAAAATGTAACAGACCCTTTTCCATTTTTTGGGCATATAGTAAAATGTAACAGACCCTTTCTTATGCCTTCAGCAAGGGACCCCTTTCTATAACTTCAGACGATTGGCCATATTGTAAAACCAAAGGCCCCCTTTCCACGCCTCTTACGACATACCTGGTAGGGTACAGTGTTACTATTCTTTGCTTCCGGCATGAGCCCCGGTAACACAGGGACGAGCTTAGGGCGTTATCAAGATAGAATCTAGCCTCGGCTGAACCACGCAGAAACAGCGAACAACTCTAGAATCTCATGTCTGACAAGTCTTGACGCTAACTTCATTTTCCCCCATTACGTTAAATTACCCAGCCTCTGTTGTTGACAACTATTTTGTCGGTCAAATAAATCCATCTGTTACCGGGGTTTTCCATTTAACACCATAACCCAGACAGTTGCAGCTTTACCTGTCTCTGACTTAACGGTGTACTGGCGCAGACAATTACTCATTTAATACTCCCGAAACACAGTCATTCCAGTATTAACAGTCATGTTTACTTTGATTATATTTGAGTATCTACTTAGGAACAATTTCTTGAAGCCTCAGAGATGTGGTTTTACAGAAGAATGCTTAGAATACCTTGGACAGCCAAAAAGAGCAAGCAATAGGTTTTGAAGGAGGCGGGAGCCCGAACACAACTTATCACAGACATCAGAAGGAGAGTCATCATTTTTCGGCCATGTTATGAGAAGAGGGAAAATAGAACATGTTGTGACCATTGGAAAGATTTGTGGAAGGAGGGATAGAGGATGACAACGAGAGACGATTCTTGACAGTCGTGTTGCATGGCATAGGGGTGTGTCGGCACACGAACTGATACATGCTGCAGGAGATCGTGGATTATGGAGAGGCATGATCGCCCACGCCAGTCGACAAGGCACCTGATGATGATGACGATCGACTTAGGACATAGTAACGATGATATCAGTAGCAGAGTCGGCATAGATCCAATACTGAACATTTTAGGGAGACAAAATATCAAATGGTTTGGCCATGTAACAAGATTAGCACCAGACTGGGCACGACAAAGAGCAATGTTATACAGATACAACAGCAACAGAGTCAGAGGTCGACAACGCAGAATATAGACCGCGGCCAGCTATATCAGAGAACACAAAAAGTACTGAACACGATACGAAAAGAAGGGCACGTTTAGGAGATTTCGTTCTATCCTGATGCCGCGAGACATTCCAGAAGTACAGACAAGAAGAAGAAGTTTGAAATGTTGCGTGTAAGCGTGTGTGTGTGTATGTGTTTGTATGTGTGTTTGTATATATATATATATATATATATTTAAAAAAAGTAAAGATCCGTTTTCACGCCTTAGGCGCATCGGGTATATGGGAAGAGCGTCCCATATTTTTACAGACCAATCGGCACTGAATGGGTAATGTGGTCAGCATATATAGATATATATATATATATATATATATATATATATATATATATATATATATATATATATATATATATATATATATATATATGTATATATACATTGTTAGATTTATGGGAACAAAGTACTATAGACTGTGGTAACATGGAAGGGATATATCAGGACGAAAATCTGAAAGGTGGAAGAAAAAAAAATTCAGAATTGATAATAGTTGAGCAATTAAAAAAAAAATCAAGCTAAATAGACATATTTTCACAGACATGTCTACAAGTGCAAAATTACATAGATTCCTAACAATCGTCGCTGGAGCTGCAGAGTTCACTCTTTCTGCGACGATTAGTCGCTCTGCAGAGAGAGAGAGAGAGAGAGAGAGAGAGAGAGAGAGAGAGAGAGAGAGAGAGAGAGAGAGAGAGAGAGAGACAGGGCCATCTGAGATAACCAGGGACAATGAAGTTGATCTCTATACTTCAACTCCATCTTGTTTCAAATGAACCCTTAAGATGCCCTTATCTTGCATTCACAATGTTCACCCAACTATGTCTCCTCCATTGTCCTCCGTTCTGTACGCTGAATTTGTTTACGCAAGCACCGTTACATTTTGAACCCATTATTAATCTTCCACCAATAAACTTGAGGCGTAGAAGGAATCTTCGTATTCGTGTTGTTTCCTTAAAAGAGAATCACACATTCCCGGTTTGCTGCATGCAGCCAGAACCAGTTTAAACACAGGGTTTTGCCTTCCGCACATGTAGTGTCCCAAATGAAACCATTGACTGATGCTTCAAAGCACGATCGGATTTAGAATGGATGATACCCTAAGTTATACACAGTCCTGATGCCCCTGTTGTTTTAAATTACACAGTTAATTTAAGAAAACTTTACTATACACACAAACACACACACACACACACATATATTTATATATATATAGACATATACATACACATACATATACATAAATATATGTATTTAAAAGTATATGAGTGCGTGTACACACACACACACACATATATATATATACATGCGAATTTGGACTAACGATGAACAAAATGAAGACACAGGTTTTGGTGCAAGGTGTTAACGACAGACCTGCAGTCTACACTGATGGTGAAGAGCTGGAGACAGCTGACCGTTTTACCTATCTGGGTTCCACCGTGAATAACAAACTATTGATGGAAGAAGAAATTAACTTCAGAATAGGTAAGGCAACAACAATAGTGAGCAGATTAAGAAAAATCCCTTAGGAGAACCGAAAACTTAAGATTAAAACAAAAACTCTTGTCTCTTAGGCTTGTGTTCTCAGCACTCTGCTTTATGGCAGTGAAACTTGGTTAACTTATTCGCACCAGAAGAGACGACCAAATAGCTTTTATGTGCGATGTCTAAGAAGAATACTTTGCATTATGTGGCAGGACCAGATCACAAAAACTGAGGTATTCAAAAGAGCAAGAACTACAACAGTCTTTTCCATGCTCAGTCTACTCAGGTGGCTGGTTTACATACGGAGAATGGAGCATGGCAGAGTCTATAAGGAAATCCTCTATGGTGAATTAAAGACAGGTAGATGATATCAAGGGAGCCGCCGTGGCAGAGCGGCTAGACACTCGCCGCGGATCGGAAGGTCGTGGGTTCGCTCCATGGCGGAGCCGGAAATTTCTTTAAAAAATGACCTAGGCTCCCAAGTCGACCCAGCCTTGAGTGGGTACCGGGATCAGTCCCGGGAAGTAGAGGCAGCCGGCGTGATGCTGACCCATCTTGTGTCGTTGGTCTATGAAAAATTTAGGTCTAGCCCTATATGCCCTATACGCCTATAGGCGTGGAAAATGTCCTTTACTTTTACTTACTAGAAAATGTCAAAGCAGTCCTCTACTACGAAATAAAGACGTGTGCAAGCGGGACATGAATGATACAGGTACTGAGGTGGACTCGTGGGAACAAAATTTCATTACAAAAAAAGAAAATTTCTAGAGTTTAAAAAAAATGTGTTCAAAATATAATAAGACTTAAACTGAATTTGAGGCCTCTGAAGTCGCTGAGGCCCTAATCTGCAACTTTTTTAGCTTATTTGTAAAATTCATTAAATGATTATTGGGGGGGGGGGGGGGGGGGGGGGGGGGGGGGGGGGGGGCTGCTGCGTGGTCTGGAGGCATGGTGTCCGTCTCGAAAGATAGAAGTCCCAGGTTCAGTCCCTGTGAGGGATGGGATTTGTTTCACATGGATTTTAGTAATTGTCCCTGATCTCTGGGTAGTAAGACCGGACGCCCGTCTGTAATGTTGCGCACGTAAAAAAAAAATCCCTAGGTAGTTGAAAATCGAAAAGAATAGCATAACGGCGCTGCCTATGCAACATTTTGAGTTGAAAATCTACCCGAAGTATTTCAGAATCCTCGCCGGTGCTACAGAGTTTGTGCACTGCGCCGAGAATCTTAAAACTCAGGCTTGAGTTAGAAAAAGAACGGTGCACTTATGGGTTACTCCCGTGTGCATTGATGTTGATCTGTCGAAAAAAACATAAACACTTTCCTAAATTAATAACTTTCTCAAAGATATTGTTTACACACAAAAAATGTTCACATTTGCTTGGACATGCAAAGTTAGTCATCCAGACGTTAAGAAAGAGACTATGTCTAGTAGCATTGCAATGTGTCGTCCCCAAGCGGGACGCAATTTTTAGTTATTCTGCAGCTCCCATCCTGGCTTTTTGCTGGGAGCCGTAAATGTATACTCTAGCCTTAACTGGTAGGGTTTCAAATAGCCTAACGGCTGAACGGGGTTTCTGGGACCTCTTCACGGGTAATCCTCATCTGCGTAGTGGTACTTTGTGTCACCGGGTGTTTATCGCTTGTGTAATGTCCTGGTGGGGTACAACTTACCTGCCTACCACGTCTCATAGACAACTTATCACGAACACAAGAAAGAGGGATTCGTGATTATGAATTTTTCTGTCACATTACACACAAAAACACGTAACATACTGTGACAACTGGAATGATTTATTGATCGCGAGACAGAGGAAGACAAACTATTGAAGATTTTTAACATCCTACGCTTTAGCACAGCACTGCTAATTCTTTTACAGATTGCGCTGTGAGAAAAATCAATGATCATAAAAACCAGTTGGCGAGACACTTGACAATGATGATGATGATGACAATGATAAAGTTAATCAATAACGAGAGACCACTGCAACGACCAGGGGTTTTGGAACTCATGATTTCCAGTACAAAAAAAAAAAAATTATTGCATGTGACACGGTTATGCCACTGTAACGACTTCATCTCCGATACCAATTAACACAGCTATATAAACACTAATGAGATCTGTCATGGATATGCCAGGAATTGTGGTTGGTGGTCATAACATAAACAACCTAAGTTTTGCTGATGACACCGTCTTGACAGTGACAAGTTCAAAAGAACTACAGGAATTGATAGATGCGGCGGTGACAGATGGTGATAAAATAGGCCGCAGTGTGAATAATGAGAAGACAGAAGTATCAGTGATTTCCAAGAAAAGAAAAACTCCTAAAATATTTCATAAATGTCAAAGGTGATATTTTAGGACAAGCACGGAAATTTAAGTATCTAGGCACATGGATAACATCCGATGGAAGATGTGTCACAGAGATAAAGAACAGAATAAGACAGTTCAGACCTGCCTTTTATAAAAGAAGATTTTTTGTGACATGATACTATGTCATTGAAGGTTAGGGAACTTCCCGCAATGCCATATAGAGCCAGTTTTAACATACGGCTGTGAATCCTGGACAATTAATGAACAAGCCGAATAATATCCTGAGTCCTCGGAGATGTGGTTCTACAGAAGAATCCTTAGAATTCATCGAACAGCTAAAAAGAGCAACGAAGTTGTTTTGAAAGAGGCGAGTGCACGATGACAATTTGTCACAAACATCAGACAGAGACAGTCATTTTAGTCACGTTTTGAGAAAAAGGAAAATGGAAACATGTTGTCATCACTGGACAAAGTCTGGAGAGAGAGAGAGAGAGAGAGAGAGAGAGAGAGAGAGAGAGAGAGAGAGAGAGAGAGAGAGAGAGAGAGAGAGAGACAGCAGGAAAAGATTCTTAACCTTTTAACCATGACATGGATTTGCGTCAATACACTAACTGATACTCGCAGCTGCGAATCACAGACTGTGGAGAGGCAATGATCGCCCACGCCAGGCAATTAATGATGAAGATGATGATGGCATAAACACTTCATAAGTTAACCACCCTTTCGCGTCTAGAGACGCACAATTTCTCGCCTCATTAATTTTGATTTTATGATCGCAAACTGCAAATACAAGACCCAGTTGGAGAAAACAGTTCCACAATTGTGCTCTATTTGTAAATTATTTGCTAAAGGAAGTTAATACAAGCTAACATTCGTCTTTTTGTTGAACTTCTAGACCAGACTTTTCCCTATCTCAAGTGTAATCGCCTCTCAGGAGTTTGAGAAGCCTCAATTAGGATGGCACTTAACGGCTGCAAGTACGTCGTGTTTTATGGAATACAATGTTTGCCGATTGCCTTGTGTTTTGTGGTGGGTGAGAAGAGAGAGAAAAGAGAGAGAGAGAGAGAGAGAGAAGAGAGAGAGAGAGAGAGAGAGAGAGAGAGAGAGAGAAAGAGAAAGACAGGGAGAAAGAGAGAGACATAAAGAGAGACAGAGAGAGGCAGAGAGAGACAGGCTGCCTCTCATTTGCAGTATTACAAAATATGGGATTACCTATAATTTACTGTGTTACAAAACATGGGATTATCTCTTATTTACTGTGTTATAAAACATGGAATTATCTATAATTTACTGTGTTTTAAAACATGGAATTATCTATAATTTACTGTGTTTTAAAACATGGAATTATCTATAATTTACTGTGTTATAAAACATGGGATTATCTCTGATTCACTGTGTTATAAAACATAGTATTATCTCTAATTTACTGTGTCATAAAACATTGGATTATCCTTCACTTAGTCCCTGTTAAAGTATTATTATGGAATAAAGTGGAATAAAAAATCGTTGCCTCCCACGTATTTGACTATCAAACACGAAATTGCCAATCTCATAGTGTGTTATAAAAGAAGAGAATGCAAGTTACTTAAATTATTGTGACAAACAAAACGTATACTCACACCGTGCTTCGTTACAGGCTGTAACACGACACGTTGTATTTTGCCTTTTTCTTTTTGCAGAAACCGTGAACTATTTATTTCAAACACAATCCTGACCTCCGAATCGCTCAAAAAGATTGCGAAAAACAGATTGTTCTGGAAAGAAATCACGTATCCAAAGAAACCGCAACGAATTTATATTTGTATAAAATTACCACAGCAGACTTTGACTAATTTAGCTTAGAAATACATATTGAAAATGAGTGTGAATAACACACTGTCTAAATGCAGGTATCCTCTGAACTGAGGCCACAGGAAGCCGCTGGAAACTGTTGTGTATGTGTTAAGGGATACTTGTAAGCCCTGTGTTGTATGTTTGTTTAATGCCAGATGTGTTCGTGGTGCTTTGAAAAAATCCCCGACTACAGCTCACAACTTGCGAACTAGCTTGGTCTCTTACGAGACACGCCTGACCAGACTAGAGGTAAACAGATTCAGGAACACAGTTGAGGACACAGGGGCCCAATAATAAGGAGACTATAGGCAGCTCTAACAGCCACACCACAGCGGGGGTCTTAAATATGAGCTAGGCTAGCATGGCTAGTGTTGTCGCCACAGACTGTACAAGTTAGAATTTTATTTCTTGTTTCCGTCAGGAAAAATAATTTATAAACACATTTAGACTCCAAAATGGGAGTTCAGCGTTTCTAACATTTCTACCCAGTTCTTTAAGTTATCTAAACTGACACAACAGAAAAAAAAAAAAAGAGACCCACGTAAAGAAGTAGGCAAACTTACACAATATGATAAATTGTTAAGCAAGAATAAATTCTAAAGAACCAGAACGCTAACAAAATAAAATAATCATACACAAGACCGAACCGTGATGACAAGTTTATTACAAATCCAGAATAAAACCTCAACAGCCAACGCTGAACTCAAATGAGGCATAAACAAGCCCTGATAGTTTACACACAAACACGGAAGGTTCATAAACTGGTTTTGTTTACTTAAAATATACAGCACATGTGGAAAAATAATTACAGCAACACATTAACAGGAGCAGCGGCCTCGTTTACCTTCTGACTAGCTGCCCCTTCACAGTTGGACTGTCTGTGGAGTTATCTGAATTTCTAAATGCGGTAATTAATGGAGCAGAACGTGGTGCAAGGTGAAATTATTATCAAAAGGATGACCTTCTCTGATTTGAATGGTCGTGCGTACTGGAAGCAAGCAAGCGTAGAATGTGGGGCAGAAGGAATTGATTTGACTGCTGATTCCATTCAGTATTTGTATTCCCTATGATGTTTTGGCGTGTACGACGACAAAGGATGAGGGTGTTGAAGATGAAGACCAAATAGGGGAAGAAGAGGAGAGGAAGGGATGAGGAATCATCATCATCAAATGGTATGCACATGAGCATATGCTGTCATGTTTGCCATATAAAAGGAATAACAAGATCAGGGGTTAGGTCAGTGTTCTTGTCTCCGCTTATCCATTTGATTGAACCATCCAGATATTTAGAAGTGGTTTCGGGTCCTGACAGGGGCCAGACTTTTTTTTTTTTATGACCTTGCCGTGTAACAACTGTAATCGTCGCTGACGTCACAACTAAACTGAAAAGAACACTCGCTGTGTGTTTACGCTACTCATGAAGAAACTCTAACGCGTGAATGCTACTAGTTACTAGGACTATGAAACTAGCTTTTCACGCATACTCTCAGCAGGAACGTGACGGTGAGGAAATTATCACGTGATGCCCTCTCCAGCGTAATCCGTACCTGCTAACGTTTACACGTGCGTATTGATTACGCCCTACTACTCAAAAAGGTGCTTGATGAGGAGAAGCCGGAGTGGACAAAAAAATTGAGGGGGGGGGGGTGGTAAAATAGGAAAGAATTGGAATAAGTTGGAAAGATGAAAGAGCTAGAAAAATTAAAAGGACAGTTGTGTGTCAGTGTCGCAGTTACTGTGTATGAGACAAACCAAACAGCATGTTTGAGTTGGAAGCATGGTACTCGTAAACGAACAATGAATCGTGTCTTAGGTTGAATGTTGAATTAAGAATCGACATCACAGCACTCGGGACACTCCCATAAGTGCTCAGTCCCCATCTTCAGCAGCAAGCGAAGAGTTCCAATTCCTATGGTACCAGTAACCGTTTGTATATCCGTCTCATTCTTCCTCTGAGTGTTGAGCGTCGGCCAGATCCCCTGGTAACTCCTCGCAGCGCCATTCTCCTTAGACTGTAATGATCTATCTGCGCCTTCGCACTGTTTACTCGCTCCCAAAGGATCCTCGCAATATCTAACTTGTCATACATAAGTTCACCACCAAGTGGTGCAGAGACAGCCTGTCTATCTGCCTGCTCATTTCTCAACACACCCTTATACCCTGGAGAACATAACCCAAGGTTGCCAACTACCTGGGAAACAATAGTTAACCGAACTTACTAGACATGAACAGTCACAAGTATTGTTACGTTGATGTTTATTTAACGGAACAACATCATTTGCACGCTGGTGTAACCCATTAGTGCTCCGTTCTACTCATAACTCATGCCCGAGTCTGAAGAATAATAGCACGGTGCACGAACTCCGTTACATAGGCGGGGATCCTGAAACACTTTGCGTAGATTTTTAACTCAAAATTTTGTCTGGGCAGCGCCGTTAGGCTACTTTTTCCAACTACCTAGAGACTAGGGAAATAACTACAAGTCCACGTGAAAAAATCCTAGCCTTCACCGGGTTTGAACCAGCGATCGAAGCGGATGCCATACCTCGAGACCACCTTAAAGCTCCTAAAACTAAATATGGACATCGTTTAGGCAGCTTACGCATTCTGTTAGCAAGTTATACCTGTAAATTGTGATCAACCATAAACATAGGTGTCAGAATGTAGGTAACAAGGCCACCCCCACTCCACCACCAAATGAAAACCTATTAGAAGCTAATTGTCTTCACCCTCCTCCACCACTAGACTTTTGTATGTTCCATAAATGTTAAAGGCACTAAGCGTTCTTTTTTTTCCATGTACATAATTCTGATCCAGTACACATTTCCCAGCACATCTACACACTGTCTGATCTTTCATTCATACTTTCTCAGACTTCTACATCAGAGAGGTGTCATGTTGTCTTGCCGTCAATTACATCAGCGCCGATGTCACGTGTTCTACACTACACAGCTTTCAACGACCCCAGAACACGTAGAACTGACCCTAACCCTAAACCTCTACCAACAGCCGGAGCCTAGGTCATAGGAGAGAGTTTTCGAAGAAAGAAGTACAACAAGACACACCTCGGACCTAGATCAGACTGAGAAAGTGTGTAGATGGGCCGCGAAACGTAAACAGGTCCATAATTCCCATTGAAAGTATTTGTTGAAATTGTTCTTATCATTTGAAATCAATTTATGTGCTATTCATCTCTTAATCCCACCTCCCCCTCACCTAGATAAAATGTTTATGGCGAGGAATGAAGCACCATCCGTCCCCCCTCACCACCCCAATATTAAAAGTGTGTGTGTGTGTGTGTGTGTGGGTGTGTGTGTGTGTGTGTGTGTCGGCGCCGCTGATTTTAAGCAGACAAGATTGACTGACAGAACTTTTTCCTCTATAAGTATGGTTGAAGTGATTAGAACATGGTCACCAAGTGCAAACCAATTCTTCAAGATCATTTTGTAACCAGTCCAGCTTTATGGTTCTCTAAAATCAGAGATACAAAAATATACCGAGGAATATCGTGATCTAGCCATTCTTTGATCTTCTCTGTCCTAGATTGTCTGAGCATTTCTCCATTACGAGCGCCTACAGTTGTTATATGGAAACTCGT
The DNA here is from genome assembly GCA_905116865.2 of Candidula unifasciata. Classification (NCBI taxonomy): domain Eukaryota; kingdom Metazoa; phylum Mollusca; class Gastropoda; order Stylommatophora; family Geomitridae; genus Candidula; species Candidula unifasciata. The sequence continues at coordinate 394,511 of CAJHNH020005924.1, read as the reverse complement.
TTTTTGAAAAGAGATGAGATGGATCGCATGTCCAAAGCAGGAAAGCATTCAGCTCTTATTATCGATGTTGCTGTTTTTATTTTTGTTTGTTGTCTCTGCTTTTGATTGTTCTTGTTGTTATTGTTATCGATCCAGAGGATCCCTGGCTGCCGCCTCTTGATGCATAGCCACATAATTATTCATGTAAGTTTTGAAAGGGACGTTCCGTTGTTGCATGTAAAGCTTTCCTATTATCTGGTTTTGGTGAAAATAAGTGTGTGGCGTTTTTTTTTAAATGTATGTAACACATTTGGCGTCGGCTCTGTGGCTAAGTCGATGCGAATGCTTCGTAATGCCGGGATGCCGAGTTCGATCCCAGCTGCGGGCCATACGCCTTGCGTTTGGTTTCGACAGTGGTATCAAGAAAGTCGACCGTCCAGAAGCAATGGCAAACTACTAGATGCAAATTTCCCTAGAAAAAAACCACACAACAACCAGTGGCTGTTGGGGTTGGTTCTGCAACGTCCTGTAAAGGATACGCTAACTAATAACACAATTGGCAGTTTACTATATTTCTTCGTCTTCTTTTTCGTGTTCATCGGCTGTTAACGATGACGGAAAAATCTTATTGTTCACCCACTTCAGTTGTTTCCAACCTTTCTTGAGACCGAACTTCCTTCTCCCGCCCCTCCCACCTTGAGTATTTGACAAGACCCACCATGCCCCCTCCCCTAAAAATATGACAAGACCCTACCCCCTACCCCCACCCCCATGTGATTAACACGACGAGGACAACAGATTCCGTAACAAGTGAAACAGAAGGTATGATGCTACGCTTTGGTCAGAATTTTTTTAAATCTATAATTAAATACCTGTAATATCATATTATTTTGCTTTTTTTAGTGCAGATTCACAAACTGCTTATGAAAAACTAAAAACACACTGTTCTTTTCTTTTTCGTTTTAGAAATTTTTTAAATATGTAAATTAATTAATAATCAAACTAAAACAAAAACAAAAACATAAAGATTATTCAAAATTCAAAAACAGTCAGTTTCTAATGGTTTGACGTCCCCTTGAAACCACTCTCATGCCCACCCACCGCCCCCCCCCCCCACCCAATCCTCAGTCTGAAGACCAGAAGGGATCCCTTATCACTTAACTCATTGGTTCTCAACCTATAGGTGGCGACCCCTTATTTGAAGTCGAACGACCCTTTCACTTGGGTCGCCAAAGGCCATTGGAAAACATACATTCGCTGAAGTTATGAAGAGGCAACGGAAAAAAAGGATGGTTGGGGAGTTGCCACAACAAAAGGAACTGTAGTAAAGGGTCGCACAACAGGGGGAACTTTACTAAAGGGTCGCTACAACATGAGGAACTGTAATACAGGGTCGCCGCATTAGGAAGATTGAGAACAACTATCTTAACCGATCAGGCTTTTTGGTATGCACGGCTGGGTCCTTGCATCTCAGATAGATGCACCTTAAGTTCCAAGCGATAAAAAAAAGCATTGTCTATATTCACCCCACCCCTCTCACACCTTACCTTCCACACCCTCTCACACCCTATCTCCCACACCCTCTCACAACCCATCTCCCACACCCTCTCACACCCCATCTCCCACACCCTCTCACACCTTATCTCCCACACCCTCTCACACCTTATCTCCCACACCCTCTCACACCCTAGCTCCCACACCCTCTCACACCCCATCTCCCACACCCTCTCACACCCCATCTTCCACACCCTCTCACACCCCATCTCCCACACCCTCTCACACCTTATCTCCCACACCCTCCCACACCCTATCTCCCACACCCTCTCACACCCCATCTCCCACACCCTCTCACACCCTGTCTTCCACACCCTCAGACACCATATCTCCCACACCCCCTCACACCCCATCTCCCACACCCTCAGAAACCCTATCTTCCACACCCTCTCACACCCCATCTCCCACACCCTATCTTCCACACCCTCTCACACCCTATCTCCCACACATTCTCACACCCCATCTCCCACACCCTCTCACACCCCATCTCCCACACCCTCTCACATCCCATCTCATACAACCTCTCACACCCCATATCCCACACCGTCTCACACCCCATCTCCCACACCCCATCTCCCACACCCCATCTCCCTCACCCTCTCACACCCCATCTCCCACACCCTCCAACACCCCATCTCCCACACCCTCTCACACCCCATCTCTCAAACCCTCTCACACCCCATCTCCCACACCCTCTCACACCCCATCTCCCACACCCTATCTCTCACACCCTATCTCTCACACCCTATCTCCCACACCCTATCTTCCACACCCTCTCACACCCTATCTCCCACACCCTCTGACACCCTATCTCCCACTCCCTCTGACACCCTATCTCTCACACCCTCTCACACCCTATCTCTTACACCCTATCTCCCACAACCTCTGACACCCTATCTCCCACACCCTCTGACACCCTATCTCCCACACCCTCTGACACCCTATCTCCCACACCCTCTGACACCCTATCTCCCACACCCTCAGACACCCTATCTCCCACACCCTCTGACACCCTATCTCCCAAACCCTCTCACACCCTATCTCCCACCCCCTCTCACACCATATGTCACACAATTTTCCCCAGAACCTACACGGGTTTACTAATCATAGTCGTGTATCTTTTGGGTTTCGACTGGGGCCTGTCTTCCTCTCACAAACATGACCTGTTGTATGTGTGTGTGGGTGTGTGGGCTCGTGTGCATGCGTGCGTGTGTGTGTGTGATAAAAAGACGCACGAGAAGTGTACGTAAGTGATGAAGATAGCCGTCCTGACGTATCATCTCCTTTAGTATCTCTCTGTAAAGAGACTGCTTGCATGCGGACATCATTGCACAAAAGACGAATTCCGTAGTGAAAACGACAACCACGTGGATATTTGAAATACCCAGCAAGAGCGAACCGAACAGCAGAGTGTGAAACCTAACCCTATAAAAGTTCAAAGACATTGTTTTAACCTGTACGACCCACCATCTGTATGTCCGTCTCTACACGCACATATACGCCTACGTGTTCGCGCATATGTGCAACCATATGTATAGTCATATGTACGATCGTATGTTGGGCCCTATGTGCGCCCATCAGTACAGCTATATGATCGGCAAAGATGATGTCCGTAAATATTGCACTCATAAACCGAACGACAGTCGTCAAACCAAACCACGATCTTCAGAAAGCGAGGTAAACGAACATTTCTAATAGCTGCTTCTGTCTCTTTATTTGTGTCCAGCTGTTGTAGAACATACGCATTTAGAAGAGCAAGTAGTTTCATCATCTGAACTTGGCAGGTATAGCTACTGTTTCTTTATCAGATAGAACTGAGTCTTAACACGGTTGATGGTGCCAGCTTCAGCGCGTTCTGTTTCTTTATCAGATAGAACTGAGTCTTAACACGGTTGATGGTGCCAGCTTCAGCGCGTTCTGTTTCTTTATCAGATAGAACTGAGTCTTAACACGGTTGATGGTGCCAGCTTCAGCGCGTTCTGATCTCTAAGTTTCAGCAATTACATAAAATAGTAAGTATAAAAAAAGGTAAAAGTAAAGATCCCTTTACACGCCCTTAGGCGCATCGGGCATAAGGAAAGAGCAACCATATTTTTGCAGACCAAGGCACTCGGTGGGTAATGTGGTCAGCATTACCCCGGCCGTCTTTACTTTCCCAGGACAGCCCATCCTGGCACCTATGTGAGGCTGGGTCGACCTGCGACGTCCCATACCACGATAAAAATCCACGTAGCTCGCAGTGGGTTTCAATCGCGGTACGTTGGATTACTGTATATGCGTGCCTATATGTCTACGCGCGCTCATTCTTTCTCGTTTTAAAAGTACAACTATAGCGTATTATGCGACAGCTTAGGTACAGTTTGTATTCATAACATTCCGTCAACACGGTACCTACCCCAATGTACTAATATACTGTATATTTACAATCCTAGCAGCGACTCCCGTCTTGTAATACATAAATACGTAGTCATGCTCCATCTGATAACACTGTTAACAGTTCAAAACCAACCAACAAGCACGCCTAAAACCTCGGCCTGTTTACCTGCACACGCCCATATCTGTATCGTACCCCTGGGAATCTACAACCAGAACATTCTTGAATCTAGACGAATTTACAGTTAGAGCACTCTTCCAATACCGTTCCCAAATTATTTACTGCCAAAAACATCTGAATGGAATTTTTTGTCTTTGAACAATAAGGGACCGTTTTTTGGAAGAGTGCCCAGAGAGGTCTCTAACTTACCATGAGTTTTCTATGAGAAAAGTCTAGGACGTATCCGTTTGTCCCTTCAAAAGAAAGATCTATATTCTAACAGTTTATCTCTACCAAATGAATGATCTATACGGTAGTTGTTTGTCTCCACCAACCAAAAAGTTACTGACAATGGTTCTCAACCTATGGATCACGTTCCTTTTTTGTGTGGGGTCGAACTAATCTTTCACACTGGTCGCCAAAGAACATCGCGAAAAGCACATTCACTGAAGTTATGAAGTAGCAACGAACCTAGTTGTAAGGCTGGGAGGAGCTGAATTAAAGGGTTGCCGCATTTGGAAGGTTGAGAACCACTGCCTATAACCTACCGTTTGTCTCTACCAACAGAAAGGTCTATAAAACCATTAGCAAGGTCTATAAATACCAGTAGAAAGGTCTCTATTGTAGTTGTTTTTCTTTCCAAACAGAAAGGTCTGTAATGCCAACAGAGAGGTCTGTAATACCAACAGAAAGGTCTATAATACCAACAGAGAGGTCTATAATACCAACAGAAAGGTCTATAATACCAACAGAAAGGTCTATAATACCAACAGAATACAATAACCTACAGGCTTGTTTCTACCAGCGTACAGTCCATTACCTACCAGTGTGAATCTGCAAAGATGTCTTAACCTCCCAGATTCGGTCTATGAAAAGTAACGAATCCTTGCCTACGCCTATAGACGTGTTGGGCATATTGGGCTAGACCTGTATTTTATAGACCAATCAGCACTTGGTAGATGAGGTGGCCAGCATCACACAGGCCGCCTTTACTTCACTGGTCTGCACCTAGTACCTATTTAAGGCTGGGTCAACCTGGCACAAAGGTTATTTTCAAAGAAGAAAAAAAAGAAGTTCGACTGTGACAGTCTCTGAACCCACGATCTTCGGATCGACAGGCGGGCGTCTAGACACTATACCACGGTGGCTCCTACAGATAACTAAACACAAGAAATGTATGTTTAAATAAATATTCCGTCGGAGCTCTCATAGTTCGAGAATCAACTTTCATAAATCCTTTGCATATTTTTTTTTACATTTATTAATATTATTTTTAAATTTATTTCCCCGTTTGTATCTCCTGCTTTTTATCGTTCCTGTTTTGTATCGCAGTAGTCTTTCTATTTTCTTCTATTTTCCTGTCTGCCTCTAATCTTACCGATGCTGATCCCCAGTCTATGAAGAGGTACATCTAATTTATATTCTCAAATCACTCTGTGTAGTATCAAAGCAATCGCACACAGACTTATGAATTTGCACCCCAGGCGCTCAGTAGAACGTTAAAAAGGAAACCTTCCTCTCTGTCTGTGTACGTGAGATGGTCTAGGGGTGGGTCATGGTTGCAAATGAGACCGGGGTCGGTTATAGATTTATGGATTGTCTATATATTTCTTGTCAGTTGTTTCTTTTCTTTACTTTTCTAATAAACATCTCTTCAGAATAGTGAAAATGTGTCAAAGTGAGAATTAATAGTTAGCTGGTAACGGATGAGGGATCTGTAGGTCAGGGGTAGGTATGTACACTTGGAGTACACCGCTGGAGTGCCGGATCATAGGAGCTCAGACCCTTGAACCCGCCACCTATGTACTGTGGGCTGGGGAAGTGTCAGGGGCCTAGAACCACCCCCGAAAACAGGGAAGATGGATGTGTGCGTTCTCCATGTGTGTAAGCGTTTTCAGTTTAAGCATTATTGAGATATTTTAGGTCCTATTACGTTTCCTGGTTCAGCTACACGCTCACTGACATTTCATTCATACTTTTTCATACTTTTCTACGGCGGAGGAGTGTCATGTTGTTTCCCTCCAGTCACATCAGCGCCGATGTCGCGCGTCCTATAGTACACAACGACACCGCTTTCAACGACCCCAGAATATGCAGAACCCACCCCAACCCACAGCCTCAGCCTAGGTCACACGAGAGACTCTTTTACTGAGAAAGTGTGTAGATTGGCTAGGAAACGTGAACAGTTCTACATTTCATGTTATTGCAAAAGCTTAAACGTGTTTATTTGTCATTGGGATAATAATGATAATAATTTGTATTACAGTTATTATCATTACCATCATTAATGGTGTAGCGGCTAGACCTTCGCCAGCGGAGCCGATGGTTAGGGGTTCAAATCCATCGAACTAACAGAGCTAAATATCTTGCCGAATAGATCGATCCATTCTAGAAAAAGTTACATGGAAAGTAAAGACGGCCAGTGTCATGCTGGCCACGTTTCTTACCGAGTGCCGATTGATCTGTAAAATATGTCTAGCAATATATAACCCAAAACACACCTGTGGAAAGACATCCTATACTTTACGTACTTTTACTTTGAGCAAATTGTACCCTAGAAAATTATAACTCATCTCTTCTCTCTCTCTCATGTTTTCTGTGTGTCGGCGCCTAAAGGGCTTTCTCTGCTGGGACACCTTGTCCCAGCTGACAACAGCTGATAATGAACGCTATCTAGTACATACATACAAACTGGTACACATATCAAAATTATAAAAATTAAAGTTTGTACTACACAGACCAGAGTTCATGAAGCTTAGGCTTGATCTGCTCCAGCTGCACGAATTACCGGAATTGGTGAATAGACTGCGAGTCCTGCTGACATATACTTTCACAGCAGGACTATAAATGAACGAATAAATGAATGATTGAACGAATAAATGAATGATTAAATATGAATGAATGAATTTTCTTAGAATGCTTAAATACACCCTAGCATATATTTACATTTTTTTTAGTGTTCAATTAGCATTTTGCATAATGAGCATTTTGCGTTCAATAGGTTGCTTTATTTCCAGATCAGTTCGACGTTCCTACCATATAGTATGGCGATTAGTGGCGTCATTGTTTTCTGTATGCTACAATATGATCCGGGAAGTAGAGGCGGTCGGCGTGTTGCTCACCACATCACCCATCTTGTGACCATTGGTCTATAAAATATAGGTCTAGCCCTATATGCCCTATACGCCTAAAGGAGTGGAAAAGGGTCCTTTACTTTTTTTTTTACTTCACAACATGTGATGTTTGATGATTATACTTGTTGACAACCTTCTGTGGCCTGTACTGTCAATGACTGTGATAGAACTTCTCCTTAAACCCGTGATGCCTCACTAGCAAGTCTCTTGATCTGCAACTCTTTCTCTCCAGTGGTCTCACTCTGCAAATGGTCAGTTAGTTCTTCTTCTCCTCCTCCTTCTTCTTCAATTTCTCCTTTTTTTTCTTTCTCTTCTTCAATTTTTTTTTTCTTCATCTTTTTCTTTTTCTGTAACAGCATTTTCTTTTTCTTTAACATTTTCTTCTTTTTTCCTCAACATCTTCTTCTTTTTCTTCAACATCTTCTTTTTCATTCAACATCTTTTTCTCCATTTTTTTTTTCTTTCTCTTCTTCAACTTTTTTTTTCTTCATCTTTTTCTTTTTCTGTAACAGCATTTTCTTTTTCTTTAACATTTTCTTCTTTTTTCCCTCAACATCTTCTTCTTTTTCTTCAACATCTTCTTTTTCATTCACCATCTTCTTCTCTTTCTTCAACATCTTCGTTTTTTTCTTCATTTTTTTAACTTCAACATATTCTTCTTTTCTTCAACATCTTCATCTTCTTCTTTTTTATCTTCTTCTTCTTCTTTTTCTTTCTTCTTCTTCTTCTTCTTCTTCTTCTTCTTCTTCTTCTTCTTCTTCTTCTTCTTCTTCTTCTTCTTCTTCTTCTTCTTCTTCTTCTTCTTCTTCTTCCTCTTCTTCTTCTTCTTCTTCTTCTTCTTCTTCTTCTTCTTCTTCTTCTTCTTCTTCTTTGTCTTCTCATTCTTATTATTTGTTTATCTTCTCATTCACCGGCTATATACTCAGGTGGTGATTTCAGGGTGTTCGTCCACCTCCGGACGTAAGTGCTGCGTGCACATCAGTTTCACACATATAGCTTATTTATATGCATAATCTTATTTACTTTCATCTCAGGGAGATGTACTCCGATATCGAAAAAAGCCTAAATTAGTCGACTCCAACGACAGGCTTGTTTTTGGAAGCAGTGACTTTGTTCCTGTATTCCCCACAATGGAGCCTCGGAACTCACACGGGGTGTCAAAAGGTTCAAACTTCAATACGTGTTTTCCTTGCTGGCAATAAAATGGTCCTCTGCTTTTTATACATACTATTATTATTGCGTTTATAAACAAGGCTGCTACTTTTTTTCGATTTCCAACTGCCAAGAAATTGTTTACCTGAGCAGTTAATGCACACAGGCGACTGATCTCACCACTATGAGACCAAGGGAAAATACCTGAGGTCCAAGTCCACGTGAAAACATCCCAGCCCTTACCGGGGATTAGACCTGGAACCTCTAGCACTCGAAGCGGACACATGCCAAGCAGCCCACACAGAAGAAGAAGAATATGATCTGTTTGTCTTGGCAAGTTTTGGACTATTCTCCATTTCTTTGTTCGATTCTCGGCTTTCTCCTGACATGTTGTGTCTGAGGATCCATGTTTTCACTCTCACCTGTCTAGACTCAGTATATGTTCTCTCTGGTGTTGGGTGAACTATTTTATCATCCCCTCTTATTATATTTCTTTTCATGTCGCCGATCAAGAGATACCGCAAAACGCAAGCTCAGAACAGTTTAGGCAACATCTTTGGCGAAAGACCAATAACTCTTGACTCTTCGCTTAAAAGTAAACATGGGCCAAGACTCAACTTTTAGAAATACATGTCAAGGGTATTGGGAATATAGGTCTAGAACTATATTTGTATAGACTAATCCGCACTTGATGGGTGATGTGGTCAGCATTACTCCGGCCGGTTTTACTTTTAAATATCGGGGAACAATCATATCATCAGATGGAAAATGTGTTACAGAGATTAAAAACAGAATAGGTCAAGCGAAAGCTGCATTTCAGAAAATGAAAAATAATTTCTCATGCAATAAGTCGCTCCCATTTAATGTCAGAAACGGGGGGCTAAAATGTTACAAAGAACCTGTGTTGCTGTATGGCAGCAAATCTTGGAATGTCACTGGACAAATTAGGAAGAATTTGGAAGCATCAGAGATGTGGTTTCTGAGACGAATGTTATGAATACCTTGGACGGCCAGAGTAACTAACAACGATTGCTTGAAAGAGGCTAATGAAAGTAGTTATCTACATATAACAAAAGTAAAGAGAAAAAACACTGTTCTTTGGCCACATAATGAGAAGAGAGACATTGGAGAACATCGTGACAACTGGAAAGATCAGTGGAAAAAGGGGTAGAGGCAGACCAAGAGAAATCATGCTCGATGGGCTAAAAGGATGGCATAGAAGGATATCATCAGGAGACCTGTTCCAGTCAACCAGGGATCGTGATCTGTGGAGACGAATGAGTGCCTACGCCAGTTGGCAGGGCACATGATGATGATGATAGCCCTAGGAATTTCACATTTTCGGTGTTTTACAATACACGTGTTTCGTCATCAAATGACATGTCATTTAGATGTGGCAAGTTGGATTTCCTGTTACAATATTTTCTTTCATGTCTACATCATCATCATCATCATCACTGAATTTGTCTTTTAGATGCCCACACAGTCGCTAAGGTAATAGAGTCGTGTTCCATTCTTCTGGTTGCTTGTCTGTAACCTTAGATTGCAGGGTTAAACTTTCAACTTGATCTCTGTGTGTGTGTGTGTGTTGTGTGTGTGTGGGGGGGGGGGGGGGGGGGGGGGGGGGGGGGGGGGAGGGGGGGCGCACTCGCGCGTTTCTTTCTTTCTTTTTTAGTTTATTGTCTTTCTTTCTCTCTATCTCTTTCTTTTTCTCTCACTCTTCCCTCACTCCCTCTTTCTTTCTCCCCCCCCCCTAAAGCTCTCCTTATCTCTCCCTGTCCCTCTTTACTTACTTATTCCAGCGCCATTCTCCCTCACTGACTCTCTTTCTTTCTGCCTGTTTGTCTTCTCTCGCTCCCTATCTCTTACTCTATCCCTTAACGCTTTTCCCCAATTTCATTGTATCTCTCTCTCTCTCTCTCTCTCTCTCTCTCTCTCTCTCTCTCTCTCTCTCTCTTCATTCTCTCTCTTTTTTCCTACCTTTTTTCCACACCCTCTTCCTTAGTTTCTCTTTGTCCCTCTCTCCTTCTTTCCTCTCTTTCTTCCTCTCTTACTCTTTTCCTTATCGCTCTCTCTCTCTCTCTCTCTCTCTCTCTCTCTCTCTCTCTCTCTCTTGCTTTATGTCTCTCTGGCACAAATTAGACATAACCATCACACCAATTATTTAAAAAAAAAAAAATCCAGTAACAACTAATACATATTCAACTGAAAAGTAACTGGAGAGTTAGAAGTGAAAATGGACCAGTCACTAGAACTCAGAACACGTTGGAAGCTGTCAGCACTGGTCTATGAATCCCTAACCTACAAATAGCAACCAGCTTGGGTGAGGGCAATGATGTACCCGCACGTCTTGCCTTACGTACATCAGGTGCAGCCCTCAAGAGGCTGTTTGGGAAGCATGCAGAACACATTCACAGTGATAACATCTCCGTGTCAGTGTTTCCTGTAGCAAGGTCACCAGATCCTGCCAACACAGATCACTTCACAGATTGCAATCGCTCCAGCTATCTTTTGTAGAAGACAAGATTTAACCCATCTGACACGCACATCTAGGTCCTTCAGCCTGGTGTTAAATGATGCAGAAACTGAGACAGTAAACCCAACAATATTGGATCTGGCGGAACCTCCAGGGTCACCACAGCAGCTGAAGGACATGTTGCCCCCCTAGCGTCCTCAAGCAATCGAGGGCCTGAACCCGATTTGAAAGAGCCCACTATTTCAGCCTTACGTTTCATTCAATGTGTATTTTATCTTTGTTCTCCTTCTCTTTTATTAACTGAATGCACCTTCTCTCTTTGTTCTTCTTTTCTTCTCTTTATTAAATGCACCTTCTCTCTTTTTACTTCTTCTCTTGTCTTAACTGAATGCACCTTCTCTCTTTGTTCTTCTTGTTTTCCTCCTAATTAAATGCACCTCCTCTCTTTGTTCTTATTCTCTTCTCTTAACTGAATGCACTTCTCTCTTTGTTCTTCTTCTCTTATTTAAATTGAATGCACCTTTCTTTTTGTTATTCGTATATTCTCCTAATTAATTAGGGGCCCCTTAATTTAACAAACATTCTCTCTTTGTTTTTCTTTTTTCCTTTTAATTTAACGCACCTTCTCACTTTGTTCTTGTCTTCTTCTAATTAAATACACCTTCTCTTACTGTTCTTTTCTCTTCTCTTAATTACTTAATTAAATCTAAATCCTCTCTGGGCTCTTCTTCTCTTAATTAAATCGGTATTTTCCCTAATACTACTCATGCATTCGATCCATGTTATATAATTATCAATAAAAGAAAATAACGGACAGTTGTAATGCTTTAGACATATTGTGCTAGAGATATATTTTTATGGACCAAACGGCACTCGATGGGTGTGTGGTGAAGATGGCATACCCCCGCCTTTACCTCCCAGGAATTACCTGTTATCCATTTTAAGCTCGGTCGACACGAAGCCCAGGTCAAATATCCTTCGCAGTGCGGATCTGAGCCACCTACCTTCGTGCCGGCAGGTTAACTTTGAGTGCGGCTCACTGTAATTGTGGAAACACTCAATAAGCAATTACTTCTATACCTTCTTAGCTGCAAGAAACATGTTTGAAGTTTGAAGTTTTGAACAACGGATCAACATCATGGCACGCAAGTAACTAATAAGTGCTCCATTCTTCTTCTAACTCAAGTCTGAGTCCAAAGAAGCTCGGTAGAGTGCACAGGCTCTGTAGCACCGGCGAGTATCCTGAAATACTTTGGGTAGATTTTAACTCCACATTTTGCCTGGGATACTCTTTTCGATTTCCAACTGCCGAGGGATTTTTTAGGTGCGCAACAAGGCACAAGGGCGTCCAATCTCACTACGCCGAGACTAGGCGAGGTACTAGAAGTCCAATTCAGGTGACAACATCCCAGCCCGTACCAGGGATTGAACCCGGAACCTCTAGCACTTGAGGCGAAAAATATGCCCCGAGACCATTCAGCCCCCTGCAAGAAACATGTATGCATATTGAATGATAACAATTTTTGTCCCTGGCCACTCTCAGCAAGTGTATGCATATTGAATGATAACAATATTTGTCCCTGGCAACTCTCAGCAAGTGTATGCATATTGAATGATAACAATGTTTGTCCCCGACCACTCTCAGCAAGTGTATGCATATTGAATGATAACAATGTTTGTCCCCGGCAACTCTCAGCAAGTGTATGCATATTGAATGATAACAATATTTGTCCCTGGCAACTCTCAGCAAGTGTATGCATATTGAATGATAACAATATTTGTCCCCGACCACTCTCAGCAAGTGTATGCATATTGAATGATAACAATATTTGTCCCTGGCAACTCTCAGCAAGTGTATGCATATTGAATGATAACAATATTTGTCCCCGACCACTCTCAGCAAGTGTATGCATATTGAATGATAACAATATTTGTCCCCGACCACTCTCAGCAAGTGTATGCATATTGAATGATAACAGTGGCGCGGTGATTTATGTCACAGGCGTGAGGGGAAGTTAAGTCCAACATGATGTGTATAAGGAGATACTCCGTACGTCACTCGGGCGCCAGTCCTTTACTATCCTGGTTGTACGGAACCTCACGCAAGACCCCTACAGCACGTCCTCGTCGTGCGCCACGGATAATGTCTCAAATGAGCATTAACAGAGCTGTCAGGGGATCTCGGAGTTTGGCGGCCCCCAGAGGTGACGTGTCCTTGTGGCTCTCACCAGCCCGCCCCCAAACGCTTGGGTGAAAAATGTTATCAAAACTCATTATGAACATGAGTAGGTTCGACAAAAGTACAGCTAAAATCACAACCCTTGGTTAAAAGACTGCTGAGTAAAGAGAACATTGCTCAATGCTCATCCTCGGTTAATTCTCAGTGTCGTCGTCACCGCGCTGAGATGCAACACAACAGAAACCATACATGGGCTGGCCATCCTTGTGCATCCTCGGTTGGCCCTCAGTGTCGTCGTCACCGAGCTGAGGTGCACCACAACAGCAACCATCCATAGGCTGGCCAGTCACGTACATCCTCGGTTAACCCTCAGTGTCGTCGTCACCGCGCTGGGGTACACCACAACAGCAACCATCCATCGGATGGCTAAGCCTAAATGTCCGACAAAACTAGATCATACGGATCAAAATCTGACCATCAAAATTTGCACTGAAATGCAAAAGGCCGAATGTCCATACCCAAAGACCCCACTCGCCCGAGTGTTGGGACAAAACTGATAACGATATGCCTGATTCAGGATGTGAAATTCTGCCGGGCTAATGTACCTATCTGTGTGGTCACAAAAGTCCAAAACCAACGGGCTGCTCCCCGCTGACTTCCAGAGGGCGCAGCCCCTGTCGAGCGGGAGGCCTGATACGGTTGTGAGGTTAAGCAGGCATGTGCAGGACGTGACGATTCCTTGGGTGAGCCCAGAACCAGAGCGCCATGTGCCGGCTCTGCATGCATGGAAGCCTCCTTGGATGGCGGGGAATGCCCATGATCTGCCCCTGCCTTCCCTTGAGGGCCAACTGTTCCACAGGGGGTTGCCCCAAAGGGGTACTCCGGGGGCTATACCTGCGGCGAAGGAGACAAGGCGGACACCACACAAATCAGGCAGTCTCGACCCACACAAAACAATGGCCACAGTCACCCTAGAAATAGGCCTGACGTCTTCCTTCGAAGTCGGCGTACAGCTGCCCAAGAGGCAGGGAAATTAAAAACGGTTGTACACGCAAACATCAGGTCCAGGTGAAGGCCAAAAGTCCAAGCGGACGATTAACCGGGACCTTCCACTGGAATTCACAGCCGGTGTTCGATGAAAAAAAAAAAAAACAGAAAGATAACAATATTTGTCCCTGGCAACTCTCAGCAAGTGTATGCATATTGAATGATAACAATATTTGTCCCCGACCACTCTCAGCAAGTGTATGCATATTGAATGATAACAATATTTGTCCTTGACCACTCTCAGCAAGTGTATGATAATATTTGTGATTTCAATGACTCATACGCTCATGAACCTCATACGCTCTAATGTTTGTCTTCATTGTTTGTTTCCACCCAGATTCCCTTTATGCATAATGAAAGCTGTTTATTCACTGGACAACTTTTGTAACAAATTATTTACCTATGTCTGTGGCTTAAGTGTTGCTAACGGGCTTCGAAAGGCCCGGGTGCCGATTTGGATAGCAGCTGCGGGCCTTACCCCTTTCGTTGGTTTCTAGTGTTATTGAGAAGATGACCGTCCAGAAAGCAATGGCAAACTAGTGGACATAAATTTTCCTAGAAAAAAACACAATAGCCAAAAAATGTTGGGGTTGGTTTTGCATTGTCCTGTAAAGTATACGCAACTAACAACAATGATGAATACATACTCATCATTCTGCTACGTTCGCCGATCTCGTGTGCAGTGCTAACGACATGCTTGGTAGATAACATTCTATGTTTCCTTTGAGATCGAAGCTGCCAAAGAAACAACGGTTCTTAATTTATAACGTACCCCAAACAGGAAACTCCCGTGGGAAATCCACAGCTGACCTGACAGTCCATTATTTCAAGGGGTGCAAGTGTGCTGTTGTGTGGTGCTGTTTTTGAGTGTTCATCTAGTGCCTTCTAGCCCTAACCCTAACCCTAACCCTAACCCTAAACTTGGCTGTAGATAAATCGCGAAAAACTACACCCTGAACACCCTAGAATTTATTGGGCATGTCTCCCGTAACGTTGTCCTGACGTCAGGGGTAAGTTATAAATTAAGTACCGAAACAACTAATATTTTCATTCGTGTACATCATATGGTAAAGGTGAAGGTGAAAGGTTAAGGTGAAAGGTTAAGGTGAAAGGTGAAGGTGAGAGGATGTACTTCATTGCACCGGGTTTTATCACATATGGCACAGTCTCTCTCCGTAAAACAGCTAGCTACCTACCGAGAGCGTCGCACAGAGCACGACCTCCGTATCTCTGGCGATGATGCCCAGGGATCTCCGTAAAAACTACACTTTGTGCACCAAATCATCTCCACGTAGATAGGTGTAAAATGATCTATTCTTCAGGTCATTTAGTAAGTTCTTTAGCTAAACAGAAAATCACCTTGGCTCCCAAGTCGACCCAGCCTTCAGTGGGTACCAGGTGTAGTCCCGGGAAGTAAAGGCAGCCGGCGTGATGCTGACCACATCACCTATCTTGTGCCGATTGCTCTATAAATGCAAGGGTCTAGTCCTATACGCCTAAAGGCGTGGAAACAGGTCCTTTACTTTTACTTACTTGCTTACCTAAACAATATCTGACCGAGCAGGACATTTTTCACAAATCGTCTTGACTCCCTCCCTGGTCGACCCAGCCTTGAGTAGGTACTTGGTACAGTCCTAGGAAGAAAACGCGGCCCACATGATGCTGATCACATTACCCACCAATCGTCGATTTGTCTATAAAATATCGGTCTAACCTTCTATGCCCAATACGCCCCAAAGCGTGCGAAAAGTCTCCTTTTCCTTTTACTGTTTAGATGATAAGTGTTTCAATGAAGTAAAAAATCAAGAGCGTTTCAAGAGCAGTTCCAATTAACCGGGGAACTAATAATAATAACACACCCCGGCTGGAACTAAAATGTTAATGTTAACCGATTTTTCGCCTATGTGAGTTCGTACTAAAGAGTTTTTAGTTCGGGGTATGAACACCAAATCAACATCATGCCACAAGGGTAGTAACCCATGATTGCTACGTTCTACTTCTAACTGATGTCTGTGTCTGAAGTACCTCAGCGCAATTCACGGACTCTGTAGCACCGCCGAGGATTCTGAAATATTTAAGGTAGATTGTTAACTCCAAATTTTGCCCAGGCAGCGCCATTAGGCTATTTTTTTCGTTTCCCAACTACTAAGATATTTTTTATATGTGCGCAACAATGCACATGGGCGTCCGATCTCACTACCCAGAGACCAGGAAAAATTACTTGTCCAGTTGAAGAAATCCCGCCTTCACCGGGCCCTGAACCCGGGACCTCTAGCACTCGAGGTGGACACCATACCTCGAGACCATGCAGCCCCCAGAGTTGTTTTTGTAAATGCATTCCCCACACAGCAGAGTGTAAATGCATTCTCCACACAGCAGAGTGTAAATGCATTCCCCGCACAGCAGAGTGTAAATGCATTCCCCACACAGCAGAGTGTAAATGCATTCCCCACACAGCAGAGTGTAAATGCATTCCCCACACAGCAGAGTATAAATGCATTCCCACACAGCAGTTAAATGCATTTCCCACACCACAGAGTGTAAATGCATTCCCCACACAACAGAGTGTAAATGCATTCCCACACAGCAGAGTTTAAATGCATTCCCACACAGCAGAGTTTAAATGCATTCCCACACAGCAGAGTTTAAATGCATTCCCCACGCAACAGAGTGTAAATGCACTGCCCACACCGCAGAGTGTAAATGCACTGCCCACACATCACAGTGTAAATGCACTGCCCACACAGCAAAGTGTAAATGCACTGCCCACACAGCACAGTGTAAATGCCTACCGTCTACAGTACATACATCAATACGTGTTTACCGGCCTATACATCAAAAAGGTTCAGTAGTCCAGCAGCACACAAACTGACAAAAAGGAACTCAAATATCAGTTGGTGGGTTAATTCAAGAACCGACATCAAATCACTATTGGCCTTTCCATAAGCGCTCCGTCCCCATCTTCAGCAGCCAGTGCAGAGTTCCAGTGCCAATGGTTCCAGTAGATTATACGTCCTCCGAGCGTCGAGTATCGGCCAAATCCCTTCGTTACTCCCCGCAGCATCCCTCTCACCAGACTGGTGACCCATTTGCTCGTCCGAATTGTACCTGTTCTAAAATGTCAGTAGAATTAACAAAACCAGAAAGCCTATAAATGTATGTCAACTATACTAGCTGCCCAGATCTCAAGAATAGATAATAACAGAGTAAATAGGTTAATGAATGGATTATTCCTCTTGTGTGTGTGTATGTGTGTGTGTGTGTGTGTGTGTGTGTGTGTGTGGGCGAAAGTTGTAGAGACATAAAACTGGGCCGCTAAGGGTATCTGATAGAAGACGAAGAAGATAATGTTTAACACAAAGTGACAATGGTTGGAGCGGCCCACAGAAAATATCAGGATGGCGATATATTCACATCATCTTGGAAGGAGACCGAATTCGGAAGTTATGTATTTCTAGCTGTAAATGTCACAAACATAATACACGCGTTTTTTCTCGGTCGTCTGTCGGGGAATACTCGTGTTTATTTTCGGATTTGTGGGTTTCTGATTTTTCTTGAGTAATGGAGGAAGGGGCTGCGTGGCCTCGAAGCATGGTGTCCGCCTCGAGAGCTAGAGGTTCCGGGTTCTATCCCCTAAAAAGGCTGGACATTTATTTCACATGGACTTGGACATCTAATAATTCCCCCTAGTCTCTGGTTAGTGAGATAGGACGCCCGTGTGTATTGTTGCGCACGTAAAAAAAAAAACTGGCAGTTGGAGATCGTAAAGAGTAGCCTAAAGGCGCTGCCTGGGCAAAATTTAGAGTTAAAAATCTACCCAAAGTATTTCAGGAGCCTCACCGGTGCTACAGAGCCTGTACATTGTGCTGAAATTCTTCGGTCTCAGACTTGAGTTAGAAGAAATACGGAGCACCTATGGGCTTCACCCGTGTGCCATGATGTTGATCCGTTGTTCAAACTCCAAACTTCTTGAGTAATCGCAGTCCTGTTTGACAGATTTATCACCCCATCTCACTTTCTGTGAATTTCAGGTACATGGCTTATGTGGGAGGCGAAGTGAAAGTGTGGTACGGTGGCGTCTCTTAGTTTAAATTTAGTTTCCCTGTGTGGGTTCCAGGGATTACTTTAAAGAAAACAAGAACTGACCCACTGCGTCCCCAACAAGCATGTCATCAGAGTCGACTAATTGCGGGTGGGGCTTCATTTGAAGTTGGAGCGCATTGCCGTAAGGGTAAGGAACCAACAATCTGCATACAAATAAGTCACATCCGTTAACACATTTATTGAACAGGAAAAAAAAGTGACTATGTTGGAAGTTGTATTATATTTTCCAAATGCTAAAATGACTGAACAGAGTTTTATGATGTTGTCCAACTGAAGGGAAGCAGCTTCATCAGAAATTAAGAGGGTCCCTTTGATTGGTGGTCCACAGGGCAGACCTGCCATCAGGCAGGCCGATATACCAGCCAATCCCGAACTGGTCAACCACGAGCTTCTTTAGATTTCGCAGGCATAATTAATAACATTTCACACATTGTATTTAGAAAATAGAAAGCATGTTAACTTTACACGTAAGCTGTAGTTTTACTTTCCGCCTCACTCCGAAAAACTAACTACGCATCTGCTGTTAGCCAACGTTTTACAGTTGCCCGTAACAGCTTCTTTGCCATCAAAAGTAGGTCATGGGTCAGACCAAATCTTCCGTATCCAGACATAAGTCCGAACACGGTGCCCAGAGTAAAGGTCAGGAGAGGTCCTGGTGAAGCTCTTGCAAATCAGAGCCTCTGAGTCCCTTACATCCGGACAGCAAGCGAATATTCTTACCTCAGTGACCCGAGGGGCATGCAAGAAGTGTGTTTCAAATTTATCGACAAGTGATGGAATAAAGGGAACGCGCTTTGTGGCCGATGACGTCAAGGGAAAGGCAAATCAATGTAGTTTAATGAAATTAAATCTTCAAGGTGCTCTCCCCTATTTATTTTATTTGTGTCAGCTGAACGTCTGCTGCGTTAGTTTAAATGACAGTAAGAAAGAAGCCAGCGGTTTTTTCTTAAACCAAGTCCCATGTCTGACGGAATTTTTCGTTATTTTAAAGCCCCACACTGGTTGTTGCCGGGGGCTGTAATTTAACATAACTGTTGAACGCGGTTTCTGGGACCTCTCCACGGGTAATCCTCATCTGCATGGTGGCACTTTGTGTCACCAGGTGTTTATCCCTCTGTGTGATGTGCTTGTGGGGTAAAACTTACTTAGTTACCAGTGCATTTTATTTCGAAGAAACTGATTTGGAGAAGTATGAAAACATGTTGATTTGATGTACAAGTTATCGTGTTTGCTTTGAAACCGGGTGTTAAAAGAGAAGTACCCAGTGCTAGATTTATGTGAAGCTAAATAAGCTACATTTAGAGCCTCACAATCTGCCAGGGATTGAAAATAATTTGGAAGTTATCAGGAAATTGTCTGCAAGGTGAGAGTTACTTCCCATCCCATTCATGTCGCGGCCAGTCACAGGGCCTGTCCTATGTTGTGGGGATTTTATGATACCGCTTTATTCCGCGTTCGTACATACAATGTTTGCTTGAGGTTGTTTCGAGGTGAGTTTCTCTGAGGCGCCGCTGTTGCTGTAGTTTGTTTATGTTAATGTCGTAGTGCGTTTCTATGGTGGCGCTGTCACTCACTCCACCTATCTATTTCTTTGTTGGTCTCTTGGCTGCTGTTCTCATGTAGTATACTCTAGTAAAGATCCTTTTTCACGCCTTGGGCGCATAGCGCATATGGGAAGAGCGTTCCATATTTTTACAGACCGATCGGCACTGGGTGGGTAATGTGGTCAACATTACGCCGGCCGTCTTTGCTTCCCCAGGAAAGCCATACTGGTACCCATTTTAGGCTGGGTCGACATGGTAGTACACTCTAGTTGTTGGCTGATTTATTTAAATTGGGACCATTTGATTCTGTGATGTTATGTGAGATCATTTTTCGGTACTGTATCAAGATTGATCTTAGTTCTTCATTGGTGACTGTCTGTTCTTGTTTTTCCTGCCGCATTTCTTATGCATCTTATCTCACGTAAAATTTTGCGTTTATATATTTCTAGGACAGTCTATATCTGGCATTGATAACACAAACTTGGTACGAACAGAACACACACAAAAAAAAAAAACACGCACATACACACACACACACTGAGCCATTTTTACATTGCAGTAATCAATAATATCTAGAGATTCTATAAATATATGAAGGATTCAGCTGTTGTCCCTCTCTTCCATTTAAATACATCGCACCTGTCAATTAGTGCGTTAGTTTTTTAGTCAGACAATCAGTCAGTCAATGTGTATCCCAGAGGCAAGAAGTGAGCTACACAATCAGTCATTCAGTATGTTCCGTGATGAAGAAAGTGAATTAGATGGTCAATAAGTCAGTTAATAATTTTTTTTCAATTTAAATGGCAAGTTAGATAATTAATTATCTAGTTAGTAAGTTAGTTAGCTAATTATCAGTAAGTCTGCCAGTCATTCAGTTGAGTAGTTTATTATTATTATTATTATTATTATTATTACTTTCAACGTATCCAAAAACCATGAGTTGTAAACCCGTTGGTTCGGTACTATGGATATTGCAACCATTCGGCCTTGATTCCATGACAGATACCATAAATCTGGGAGGCATATTGCTTTTATACCTACTCCCAGGCCTGAACCCAAACCACAAGGAGTTCGCCTGTCGCCGCGGCGTCCGATTTAGCTAACTGCGCTAGCGAGCAGGGCGACTAGCTAGTCAGCTAGATAATTAATAAGTTATTCGCCTGATCCCTCATCTTGCACGTGAAATAATCCACAGAATAGAGATCACAACCTCTTTACATCCAGCAGCACGTATTAACTGACAGGCCGTCCCCAAGTTACTGAATAAACCATCTTCTGAAGCTTGTATAACCTTTACTTCCAGCGACAACCCCGTGACACCAGGTTGTGGTTGTGGAGGCATGTTCGTAGACCGCCGATTGAAACCCGTATCATGTGTCATGTCACTGTTAATCTTTTTCCTTCTTTTGTCGTCTCACGGTTACCGGGTTGTGACCCAGTGTCGTGTTTTTTTTTTTTTGCACTTCTCGGGTGGCTTGAGTGATGGATTTGTTCAACTTTTTTGCAGGTTCCATCTACACCATTTATCCGTATCCTTCTTGGTCTTCCACTCGCCTTCTTCTCAGATGTCTAATGTAAAAAGTCTTATATGCAGTCTGGTTTGGCTGCATTCTCACTAGATGCATTCTCAGTGTAAATAATAGCGTGTAATACTTTGTTCCTGTCCGCATACCGTACTAACTATAGGATAGTTATTCCTGCCAGACTGTCTGCTCTTTTTCTGATTTTGACACCTACATGGCTGGTCGCAAATATGAAAGTGACACACTGCAGCCTTGACCTTTGTGAAATATAGATAGGTCATTATTGTGGCATTCTAGATACGCTCATTTGGGATCAGATACCCCTTCCCCCCACACATACACACACATACTCATACTGTTAGGTTTGTGTCCGCTGAGTGATTCCATGAGCATTATCCAGCGGGTCGAAGCGGGCTTTGTACACAGACAGTGGATCGAGTCATTGAAAAACTCCACTGTGTGTGGAGTTACCTTTATCTTTGTTGCAGAGCATGCGGGTGTTGTTGGCAATGCAAGAGCCGACAGATTAACCCCCCTCTTCTTTAGTTACAGAGGGCCGGCCCATGGATCATGCAGACATTGTTAAGGCTATTAGAGAGGTAGGACGTTTGGAGAATTTTGGGAGCAGCACATCCAAATCTTTGCGAAAAGTGCAAGAAACTGGGAGTAAAGATCGACACAACCAGGCACGAGAAGCCCACAGGGACGCAGGAGAAGTCCTGTCAAGCAACATAGGACTAGGACTATCAACCCCGGGACGTTGATGTGTATGTTGAAGGGGAAATC
>CAJHNH020005924.1:337500-367500 GCA_905116865.2 Candidula unifasciata | reverse complement strand
TTTTGCTGCTGCAATTCCACGAATTATTACCCGTTTGCGCCAACAGTACCTGCTATTCTAGTGTGGGGCTGTTAGTGTTGGAACATCTGGCACATACCTTATGCGTGTGCAAGCTGAAAGATTTTGTTGAAAATGACGGATAGCGAAGAAAATTGTGTGTCTTTTCCATCGGCACAGGGACGGACTAGTAATGGGTCGACTCCTCTGCACTGATGTTTGAACCTTGAATAAGGGCCCAGTATATGTTCTAGATGAGCCTTGTCTTCCCGAAAGAAACGATTAGCTATAAGCACATGCAGAGGAAGCCTTGTTACTGCAGAAGAAATATATTGAGAGTGTATGATGATGGCTTACTACTGTGTTAAAAAATGATGGCATCTGGTGGCAACTGCCTTTTCGTATTTCACGAGTTAGTTACTTGGCTTTTCCTCTCAGTTGGCCGTTAATCCAGCTGAAAAACTGTTGACTTCCATGAGCGAATTCAGACTTTTCCTCGAAGCGTTGGAGGGAGCTGCAAGGTACAGCCTGGTAACTGCGACAAGTCTACAGTTAGTCGATGTGTGTCAGTGCTCGGGCACCCTGATAACAGCACTAGAAAGATGTATAAACGACGTCAGATGTAGAATACTTTAAGCTAAGCAGAGTCTCATAAAGTTCTATACAATCTGTCTTCGTCGGTCGAGGTGATTAAGATAGTTCTTATCAGCTATATGTATGTAAATGGATATGTATGTATAAATATATATATATATATATATATATATATATATATATATATATATATATATATATATATATATATATATAAATGTGTGTGTGTGTGTGTTTTTGTGAGTTTGTACGTGTGTGTGAGTGTATGTGTTTAAGTATGTGTATGTGAGTGTGAGTGTATGCGTGTGTATATGTGTGTGTATATGTGTGAGCGTGTGTGAGAGTGTGAGTTTGTCTGTGTGTTAGTTTGAATAGCTGTGTGGGTGGGCGTACGTGTGTGTGTGTGTATGGGTGTGTGTGAGAGTGAGTATGTATGTGTGAGTGTGTTGTGTGTGTGTGTGATTATGTGTGTATGTGTGAGTGTGTGTGTGTGAGAGAGAATATGTATGTGTGGGTGTGTTTGTGTGAGTGCATGTGTGTATGTGTGTGATAGTGTGTGTGTATGAGTGTATATGTGAGTGTCAGTGTGTGTTGTATGTGAGTATGTGAGTGTGTATGTGTGCGTTAGTGTGTGTTTGTGTTGTGAGTATGCGTGTCTTGTGTGTGTCTGTGAGAGAGAGAGAGAGAGAGAGAGCGGGAGAGAGAGAGAGACAGAGAGAGACAGAGAGAGATTTGCGGAAGAAACTCAATGACACTAAGTCGATTTAAAAAATAAAGTATTCGGAAAACTGCTCAGACATTGTTTTATAGGCGAAGGATGAGAATTCCCCGTGTGGGTTTTGGAGTCCCAATGTAAGGGGAAAAAGAACAGACCCACTAACTCCATAACAAGCATGGCGTAAGAGTCCACTAATTAGTGGCATCCTTCGAAGCCAGAATGCAACTGCCTGAGAGGTAAGGACGCCATAGTCAGCATACAAATAAGCCAGATTTGTCAAAACAAATGTGCACACACAATTGACGGTCTGGAACAAGACTAACATCTACAGGTGCACGAACAACTAGGACTTTCCACCGGAGTTTACAGCCGGTGGACGCGAAGAAAAAGGATAACATTTATTAACAGAGACGGTGGATCAGCTTGTTGGCCCACTTACAATGTTTCCGTACCCCATCTTATACAAGACATACATCTAAAGAGGTGAAGGACTTAAAGCACAAGGTAGACCTAGGATAACATGGAAATATAAAAGTTGATAAAATCTTCAACAGCACCATATGTCCATGGTCGAGACGGCCAGAAGAACAAGAAGCAGAACTATAAATCTCCCTCGACAACCGAAGCGGTACAAGAGGAATTGAAGAAGAAGAAGACAGATGACAGAATGCTGTGAATATACATGATTACCAAGGCCAGGTGATGCGTACTTTAAGAACCTTTAGAACAACCAGAGGTATAGGTTACGGTGGACACGAGCTGTAACTTGGTAGGAAGATCAGTTTCCCTTTCTTGCTTGATCGATGCTTTTCTATCCTGGGTTGTAGAGATATGTCAAAGAGATCGCCAGTTTTCTGTTTAGCTTTTTTTTCCCTTTTCCTTTCCAATTCCAGTTCTCTGCCAGTCAGGGACTGTTGGACGTTGTCTTACCTGCGAGCCCTGGGTCGTCCTGGTGGTCTGGTTCTCTGGTTCTTGTTTTCATATGTCGGCCAGGGTGGCCGATTCTTTCCCATTCTTCATACTTGTGCAAACCATTGTAACTGTGACTAATTCACTCGAGTTTGTAAGGCCTGCGTTTTCAAATTCATGACGTATTTTCTGACCGCAAAGCGTTTACCTTCTTGAGGAGTTCACAACGAGCCTACTGTGAGCTCGAGCTGTCCGACGGTAGGTACAGCAGGTGTCTACACACTGACACAATTACAACCAGCCTGTGGTTATCGTCTGTGCCATCTATCCAATAACATCCACATACAGATACATCAAACACCTTTATGGAAAGAAGAAATTATTCATGCGGCTTCACAAGTGGGTAAGTCGACTGTATCTATCAGGGCTGGCGGAGTGTTTTATATTCTAGTGTATACATTCAGCACAAACACGGTAAATTGGCCGGGAAACATCTGGACTAGGACACATAAAGAGAAGTAACGACAGCTGTGGCGGTCACGGTGGCAAAGTAGTTAAGCTCCTGCCGACTCCTTGGTCTTGGGTTTGAATCCGAGTGGAATCGGATTTGTTATTTTCTTCAAAACTGACATTGGCTCTCAGGTGGACCTAGACTAACATGGATACAAGGTAATGTCCGGGGAAATAAAAGAGGCCACCACAATATTGACCACGTCCTCCACCAAGTGCCGATTTAGCTACAAAGTTATTTTATATGTTACTCGAGTAAAGACGGTTCTTTCTTCTTCCTTACAGTACTTGCTGTGTGGTGGTGGTAGTCGTTTGTCAACCCACAAATTTGCTTTTCGTGTACTTTCAGTCAGTTCTGATGCAAATGATCTTCCATAGTCCATGCCTTATAACAGTGTTTGCCAAACATTTGTTGTTGTTGGTCGGGGCCCCTTTTTTTTCAATTAACATTTTCCCACTGCGTCCAAACCTTAGTAAAAGTATGACTGTTCGTGTCTTGGCTAAAATAATTATGACCCTTTTACAATATTTCGCAGCTCCCATGTGAATAGGTCGCGGATACCTAGGGTGCCGCGGCGGACAGTTTGGGAATCACTGCCTTATGATGTTAGTAGTTATATTTATCATCAACATTTCGAATCGCGTACTTTTAGTCAGTTTCGACGCAGATGATTTTCAATAGTCCACGCCTTGTGGCGTTGGTAGTCATGTCTATCCATAACCTTCTGGCTCGTATACTTTCAATCGCTTCTGACACAGATGATCTTCCCTGCAATGCTGTAAAACTACACAGCGTCTTCTCTCGCCGTCTCTCTCTGCTATTTTCTCCTCTAACTTTTCCACTGTTACAATGTATCCAGTTTTCTCCTTCTCATAAAACAACCAATTAAAGTAGATTGTCATCTTATGACGTAGGCAATCATTTATCTTAGTGAGTGAGGTTGTTAAACGACATCTTTATTACTCTGTCCATGGTAATATCATCGTTCGTCTATAAAATCACGTCTGTAGTAGTACTCCATCGCCTCAAAATAACTTTAAACTAATAGTCAACTGTCCATGATTTACATCCGTAAATCAGGATAAGATTTATAAAGCTCTTGGGAATTGTCTTTCTCGTCTTAACTGACAAAGAACGATCGCATACATTTTTGTTTCCGCACTTGCAGTTTGGACAAGGCTTCTTTTGCAGATACCCATGGGTAAACTTTTCTTTGTAGTAGCTAATGATCTACGTAAGCATACATAGAGATACTGTCTGCTCGGGATCTGTCTGCCAATGTCGCAGCCAACGAGTCGAGTGTATTGTATTTTACCTTTGTAGTCCATTTAGATCACTGTGTGTTCTTTTCTTCCTTTGCTCAGAATTGTCTTCTAAAGTTTGACTATCTCTGTAGCAAATTTAAGTTCTTTTGATATAACAACATACATCTCTCGCGATAAATTGTTTCATCATTATCATGTGACATACCAGTAAGCCAAGGTATTGTAAAAATGCCATCTCACACAGTAGTGAGGATAACTGTTCAGGTCCGTGTTAATGTCCCAAGAGTGGCATGAAGGTATCTATCTCCTTGCCTACCCTTAGCCCCGTGTCCATCTGTTTTAAGTTATGTCGAATTTAAATTCGTAATGCCAAGCCGTATTAAAAAAAGTTTGTTTATCAACGCTTTCCCTTTATGGAGTTTAACCAATTCAGTCGGGTAACTGTTGCCATTGCCCATATAGTGTGAATAACCTATCCAAGCATACAGACAAAGCCATTTTAAATTATACTAATAGCAACGAAGTGATGTTGAAGAGCAAAATCAGCATCGCAGTCAAGGTCAATATTAACAAATCACTGGTGTTGTATATTTTCTAATACGACTGTGAGAGTTGGACTCTTCCTGTGGAAATGGAAAGGAGGATGCAGGCTTTTAAATGTAAATCCTACAGACGCATTTTACGAATTAGATATTTAAAACACAAAACTAATAAATATGTCCGTAATAAAATATTCAGATTTGCGGAACATTAGGAGCCTCTCATGGTAGTGGTGAAACGTCACAAGTTAGCTTGGTTTGGGCACATGGTGAGACATGATTCGACTGCAAAGAATGTACTTCAAGGAATATTAGGGGTAGTCGAAAAAGAGGAGGGCAAAGAAGAACCTGAAATGATACCATCAAGAAATGGATAGTAATATGTTAAAACACACGTATTGATCAAGCGGAAGACAGAGAAAGATGACAGGTTTTATGTGCTAGTGCTTCTATCAAAACACCTCCACGACCCTAATAGGTCAAGGGTTATGGTATGTTATGTTATAAAGTCGATCCGTTTAAATGCTGCATAAAAATATTTAGCTCTGGAGAAAAGAACAAGAGTAGGTGGCAGGAAAACCCGTTCGTCGATGCTGGTGACAAACGCCATGGACCGTGCACGATAGGATGGAAATGAGAATGAAGGAGGAAGTGATTGTAGAAAAGGATGAGAGCTGAGCATCTGCGAAGAAACACAGCTAAACACAAATGCTGACAACAAGGTCGTGAAATCCTATGCTATAATTGTGGAAGACTTTTCTTAACGCGGGTGGGTCTTGCTGGTCATCCTCGCCATCGCCATGGGTTGTGACTCCTATACCTCCTCATAGCGCAATAAAACAATCGTCTGGAAAGACGGAAAGGTGCCAGTCTATCGAACTCAGATGACTGATGACTATCTGCAACATAAAATTCGGACAGACCTTTATCCTTCGATAATTAGAGCCGTTGATTCGGGTCTCTACTTGGGATGTCTGAGTCTGGTGTCCATGAGTCTAGAGCAGACATCCTTACATGCGGGAACGATGCAGGCATTTAGTGTCTTTCCTTTCGTAGACAGGTTTCGAGGGTTTCAATGTTTGAACAACTGATCAACATTATGGCACAGGGGTAGTAACTCATAAGAGCTCAATTCTTCTTCTAACTCAAGTCGGAGTCCTAAGAAGCTCAGCACAGTGCACATGATCTGTGGCACCGGCGAGGATTCTGAAATACTTTGGGTAGATTTTTAACTCCAAATTTTGCCCGGGCAGCGCCGTTAGGCTACTCTTTTCGATTTCCAACTGCAAGGGTATTTTTTTCGTGCGCAACAATGAACACGGGCGTTCGATCTCTACCCAGAGACCAGGGAAAATATTTAGAAAAAGTCTAAGTCCACGTGAACAAATCCAAGCTCTTACCGGGGATTGAACCAGGAACCTCTAGCACTCGGACCACGCCCCCCACTTCCACACCCCCCCCTCCCCTTTTTTGTGGACAAAGACCTCCATACGCGTTGTTTTGCCTCAAATTATTCAAAATCGATTCTACATAATCAATGTATCGATTAATGACAAGAAACCTGGAGACACTTCTCAAACAGGTTACAAGCTTCACTGCTGCTGGACTAGCATGTCGTAGGTCAACTAATTAGGAGGTTCGTTTGAGAAGCTAGGAACCAACAGTCTGTCTTCAGATGAGCCATATCTGTGAAACGGATGTGCATGCAGCAATCAGCTATAGAACAAGGACTACAGTCTAGACATGGACGAACAAGCGTAACTCTCCGCTGGAGTTTACAACCGGTAAATGCGGAGAAGTACAATCTCAAACACTAAACTACTTCAAGTCACAAACCAAGAAACTCTAGACAATAGGATAACCAAGAGAAAATGGAAATAGCTTGGCCACGGTATGAGAATGAATCCTGATATACCTGCCAAAACAGCTCTCACATGGATACCAGAGGGACAGAGACAACAAAAACGCCCAAAAACAACATGGCTACGAACGATGGAAAGTGACCTGAGTGCGGCATCTTTGACATGAAAAACTGCACTGAAGATTGCACAGGAAAGCATGGAAAGTCCTCGCTGAAGCATCACATGCCACTAGGCAAAAAAAGGGAATTGATAATTGATAAATGCGAAGAAGAAGCAGTTATCTTCTGCCAGACTGTGCTTCATCTATTGTCTACAATACCTTTGAGGAACATTCGACACCTGATTTAAAAGTCAGAAGGAGAAATACCTGTTGTCCAACAGAGTGGCACGACCAGCAGGTGTGGATGGCACTAATGCTCAGAACAACCGGTACAACATTACGTCGTCAGCTCACATCAAGTCCTCATTATGGAAATGTTGCTTTTTTGTTTGAAACAAGCGGCGCGAGATTGGCAGCCGAGCGGCATGCATCTTCTCAGTCAGTTGCTAAGCTCACCACAAGCGATCTAAGGTTAATTCAAGCGGCGCTAAGTTACAAAACATGTTTTCGTTAATATGTTTGGGTCAATGTTCACACGTTTCTAAAATAATATTTTTCACCAATTCCCAACATTACGTCTGACATATTGGAGAAATAAGAGAACGCTTTGTTGCCAAGATCAATATTTTCTGCATGCCACACACAAACTGGTATAAGCAGTGGCATTAGATACGAACCATCAAATTCTCTACAAGTGTTATACTGTGTAGTCAATAATTCGTCGACTCGGTGTTTTTTTGTTTTGTTTTTTATTTTTTTTAAATCCACCCCCCCCCCCCTCCTCCCTTCCTGGAACGAAAGACGTGGCACAGACAGAAAAATACTTTTTGTGAAATGTATGAGGGGTTATACAGGAATAACTGACTCACAGACACACACATGAACATTTCGATCAGAGTCGTTATCAGCATGTGAAACAAAACAGTATTCAGCCATCACAAACCAGGGGAAATCACATGGAATGAAAATGTATTACTGCAAGACGAAACATAAAGACAGAAAAGCAGATTCATTCTTAGTTTCAGGGTTGTTTACCTTTTGCAGATCAATATCCATCATAAATAAGTTTTTCTTCTTTCTTTTAATTTATGTGTTTCTGTTAGGTTTATAAATTTTACTCAATTTTTTAACATTCTTTTGTTGATTTTGTGCTTCGTAATAAATATTGCCGTTCCAATTTTCTATTATTGTGTGGCATTTTTGTTCCATGCAACCTTCCTCCTCTTCTTCGGTGTTTTTTAATTTATTGATGCAAACTGCTTGCTACAAAAGTTCGCTTATCTGTACGCGTGCCGGTCCCCTCCATTAAGCTTGTTAGTCATCATTTGTGATATTTATTTGCAATGTCTAAGTGGATGCAAACGCTTCGTAATGCCAGCATGCTGGGTTCGATCCCAGCTGGGGGCCATGCGCTTTGCATTGGTTTCGACAGTGCTGTCCAGAAAGCTATGGCAAACTACATGACGTAAATTTGCTGCAACGTTCTGTAAAGGATACGCAACTAACCTATTTGCAATGTGACCATTTAGGCACAACCCAGGGACTCACCTTGAAAGTGCCACGAATGAGTGCGGGTTAAAGAACACAAAGCTTCTGTTCTACAATGAGTGCAAGGTGGTAAAACTGCACCCACACACGATCTGGTGCTACAGCGTAGGCGGGTTTTCGCTGACTCTCCTTACATCGGCCCTAGGGGACACGGTCTGGCCTAAGCACATGCAGCAAAAAACAGCTCGATCTGCTCTCCTGGTAAGGGAAGGGCGGGGGGACAGTCGAGTGTACATAAAAGCTGACATACATACTGGCTTAGATGTTTGTTTCATCTCAGGTTTGATGTTTTTTACTGCTTGCATTCATTGGTTAGTCCTCGGGCGTTCACTTTGAATATGTATTCTACGGTCGCCTAACTATTTTTGTTGTATGTGGTTACATCAAGGCCGTTTTTTTTCTGGCTTTACTGGCCATACCATTTTTTTCAGCGCAATATAATAGACATGGGGAAAGCAAGGGCAGAGTACCACATTAGGTATGACTAAAAACACTAAACCAGTGTTTCGCAAAGTAGGCGCTCCCGTACCCCTTTCCCCAACCGTAGGGGGGGGGAGGGGTCGCTGAGACGATCTAGTGGGGCGGTAGCGGCCTTGATATAAAATGTTTGGGGGGGGGGGGGGGGGGGGGGGGGGGAGGTGGAACGCTCCAGGCAGCGGTAGCTGCCTCAAAAGCATCTGGGGAAAATTTATGAAACTAAGACAGCAGCAGAGAGCAAGAGAGAGAGAGAGAGAGAGATAGACAGATAGAGAGAGAGAGAGAGCTTTAGAGAGAGAGATAGAGAGAGAGAGAGAGAGAAAGAGAGAGAGAGAGATAGAGAGAGATAGAGAGAGACAAAGAAAGAGAGATAGATAGAGAGAGAGAGAGAGAGAGAGAGAGAATTATTTTTTATTACAGCGCGTCTCAATGTGGAGCGTTATTTGTTGTTGTTGTTTTAAAATCCTATCCAGGCTGTTGCCAGGGGTCCTAATATAACCCAACCTATTGGTTAACGAGGTTTCTGTGACCTGTCCCTGAGTGATTCTTATCCGAATGGTGGCACTTTGTGTCACCGGTTGTTTATCGCTCGGTGTGATGTCCTAGTGGGGCAAAATATCAGTCAGAGAGAGAGAGAGAGAGAGAGAGAGAGAGAGAGAGAGAGAGAGAGAGAGAGAGAGAGGAGAAAGAGAGAGAGAGAGGAGAGAGAGATCATTTTCATAAACTATTTGTACTTTCATAAATATAGTGTTACAGATTAAAATCGCAGTGTTTGTTTAGTTTAATTAAAAAACCTACAAGGACATTATAACTAATCATTTTTTATACATCTCGTTAAAGAATATGTAATTCTTTAGTTGAATACTGAATTAGTAATCGATATCACAGCACTCGGGACACCCGCATAAGCGCTCCGTCTGCATCTTCAGCAGCAAGCGAATAGTTAAAATTCTGATGGTAGCAGTAACTGATTGTATATCAGTCTCGACTTTCCCCCGAGTGTTGAGTGTCGGCCAGATCCCCTGATAACTCCTCGCAGCACCATTTTCCTAAGACCGTAGTAATCGATTTGTGCCACAGCACTGTTCACTTCCTCCCAAAGGGCTCAAACAACATTTAGCTTGTCACGCAACAATTCACCACGAAGTGGTACAGAACCGGCCAGTCTATCGGCCTCCTCGTTTCCCCCACACCAGCATATGGAAGACATATCTAAAGGTCGCTAACAATCCGGGATCTTCGAGAGATGCTTGCCAGTCTGCACGGAGCAGGCAGGTCGTTACCTTTCTCAACATACTCTCTGAGTCATTTACAGTTACGTTATGTGTGGTAACAGTTGACTCTCAATCCGTCTTTCTATGGATTTTTAATAGATTTTCTATGTGGATTTTCTCCTTCTCATCACACGATCAAAGAATATAGACTGTCTCTTTCTGATGTGGGTAATCAGTCAGTTTCTTTAAACATCTGCATTACTCTTTTTATCTGTCCAGGGTATTCCCATCATTCGTCTATAAAACCCCATCTAAACCTCTTCCTAACAATTTCTCATTAATCTCCTACCTGTAACAGGTTCACTTCCGTATATTAAGAGGATTTATTCAGCTCTTGAAAATAATCTTTTCCGTTTCAACTGACATAGAAAAGATTACATATAATACTATTGCAACTGACACTACATAACAAAAGTAAAGTAAAGTGAAGTAAAGATCCCTTTTCACGCTTTAGGCGCCTCGGGTGTGCGGGAAAAGCATACCATATTTTTACAGACCAATCGGCACTAGCTGGGTAATGGGAAAACTAAAAAACACAAACTGGAAAACATATTTATTCGTAGTTTCGAAGTTCTTCGCCCTACGCAGACCAAATCCATAACTAAATAAGTTGTTCTTCCTTCTTTTAATTTAGGTTTATCTGTTAGGTATATATATATAGTTAACATTATGCCAGCCGTCTTTACTTTTACGGGACAGCCATCCTGGTACCCATGATAAAAATCCACGCAGCCAGCAGTGGCTTTCGATCGCGGTACGTTGGAATTACGAGTCGGACTCGCAACACCTAAGCCATACCATTTAGATGCACTTATGATTATCCTGGGACCACAATTGAATCTTTGAGAACAAATTAAGGCAAACCTACCTTGTACTTGAAGAGTTAAAAACAGGTTAATCCTATGCTGACTCACAGTTATCAATTAAAAATGGTATTTATCTAGTAGAATGCAGCCAGTCAAAATACTTATTAGGATCGTTGCCCGATTCCCTTGAACACTCCTTGCAGCCATGAGTTCACAAAGTACCGAGGTCGCTGTGCTGTTCCAGATAGTTAGCAGCATTAATTGTTTTGTTTTCTTTGGGGGGAATATCTTGACGATTTCTGCCATGGTCGTTTTCTGTGGCATTAGTCAAGATACCTTCTTGTAGTTTTACTGACTTCTAACCTGTTTATCACTTGTACTTTCCGTATGGAATAAAAAGGCTGAGTGTACTTTGGCGAAAAAATACTGCTAATTTTTTAGGGTTGACCTCGCAGTTAGCACCTGGCAATTAGAACGGTTCTTTTGTGAGAATATTTTCTTGTCGATTCCCCCACGAGGTAGATGAACTTCATGATTCAGTCTTCACTTATTGGCTTGCATCTCTGCCAATTTTAGGTATCATATCATATAAAAACAGTACCTGGAGTCACATGAAAGGATGGAAAGCCATCATTGTTTTATAATTGCCTTGCCAAAAGAACTTTCCGTCACCGCCCTCTGGGTGTGCACTCGGTGTAATGTGATTGTTATTAGTTTATACAGTTTTATGACCAAGTGGTTTCCAGCATAAAGTGCTCACCTTAGTACTTCCGTCCCTCCCAATACTATTATGTGAATTTAAAGGCCAAATAATTTTAGTTTCTGAGACATAAAGCAGTTACTGATTAGGTTTGTTTTGCAGGGTTTAGATTTTGCAGATTGGCAGTAAATTTACTTGAAATGATTGTTGATATTAGAAGAATTTGCAAAATCTTCAACTTTCCTTTGTAGTCAAATTCAGGTTTTTAAAATCATTATACAATCATCACATTAGGGGGTAAGACAAGTTCTACACATTCACAACTGTTAGTCATCATGGCAAGTTTCTTCTTCTTAAAGTTCATAAACGTGGCGTTGGCAATCATGTCTTTTCACAACCTCCTGTCTCGTGTACTTTCAATCAACTCTGACACAGGTGATCTTCCATAGTCCATGCCGTGTGGCGTTGGTAGTCATGTCTATCCACAACCTCCTGTCTCGTGTACTTTCAATCAACTCTGATACATATGATCTCCCATAGTGCATGCCGTGTGGAGTTGGTAGTCATGTCTATCCACAACCTCCTTTCTCGTGTATTTTCAATCAACTCTGACACAGATGATCCTCCATGTCTGATTTTTCTAGTTGCCACAATAATCTCCAATGTCTTTCTTCTCATTATGTGGACAAAGAACAGTGTATGTCTCTTTCTTACTGTTAAATCTAGAGATCTACTTTCATTAGCTTTCTTCAACCAATCGTTGTTAGTTACTCTGGCCGTCAAAGGTATTCGTAACATTCGTCTAAAAAAACACATCTTTATTGCTTCCAAATTCTTCCTAATTCGTTTACTGACATTCAAAAATTCGCTGCCACACAGCAGAACAGGTTCTGTGTAACATTTTAGCACCTTTTTTCTGACATTAAATGAGAGCGAATTATTGCATAGGATATTTTTCATTTTCTGAAATGCAGCTTTCGCTTGACCTATTCTGCTTTTAATCTCTGCCACACATTGTCCATCAGATGATGTGATTGTTCCCAGATTTTCGAATCTATTGACTTGGTCAAGTTTTTTTCCTTCAACTGAGATATCACAACGTGGATTTATCTTCTTCTTTGATATAATTACTTCCGTTTTCTTAATTTTTAATCAACAGTAAAAGAAGAAAAAAATGTATGTTGGTAATATACCGGCATTATCTCCGTGAACAACCTAGACACGAAATCCTGACCGGGAGCATGGCTAAAATAAATAGGTTCGCTGGAACTTTCGAAGTCAAATTGTGTTTGTTTAGGAGTTCAGGAACCAATAATCTGCACATTTATAAGCGAGAATTGTAAAACAATTAGGTGTTGGAGCATTGAGGAATGACTATAGGGCCAATAAGTTTTTGTCAATACGCGCGTGACAGAACGAATGAGCGACCACAAAGACTTTATTTTCAAATGATAAAAAGTTAGGACTATTTGTTAGGGAACACTATGCTATCACTGCCAGACGTTGACACTTACACACTCTAATGAAAGCAAAATTGTGACAACAGAGATGAAATGCTTTAGAAGAGCTGCAGGAGTTTCTAGGAAAGACAGAATACGAAATCATGAAATCATACAAATGCTAGGAACAAAGGTCAACAAAGAACAACACATGAAGTGTTTAGACACCCGACACGAATGCCCTGGTACTATCTAGCATCAACGAAGGTGACATCCATCCCCGACACTTCTCTGAGATACAACGTGAAAAAGAAGAAGAAGAAGAAGAAGAAGAAGAAGAAGAAGAAGAAGAAGAAGAAGAAGAAGAAGAAGAAGAAGAAGAAAAGAAGAAGAAGAAGAAAGAACAAGAAGAAGAAGAAGAAGAAGAAGAAGAAGAGAAGAAGAAAGAAGAAGAAGAAGAAGAAGAAGAAGAAGAAGAAGAAAGAAAAGAAGAAGAAGAAGAAGAAGAAGAAGAAGAAGACGAAGAAGAAGAAGAAGAAGAAGAAGAAGAAGAAGAAGAAGAAGAAGAAGAAGAAGAAGAAGAAGAAGAAGAAGAAGAAGAAGAAAGAAGAAGAAGAAGAAGAAGAAGAAGAAGAAGAAGAAGAAGAAGAAGAAGAAGAAGAAGAAGAAAGAAGAAGAAGAAGAAGAAGAAGAAGAAGAAGAGGAGGAGGAGGAGGAGAGGAGAGGGTATCGGAAAGTCCTGGGTTCGCAGAGCCACTATTTTTTTTTAAAATGGCCTTGGCTCCCAGGTCGACCCAGCCTTGAGTGGGCTCCGGGTGCAGTCCCGGGAAGTAAAGGTGGCCTAAACACAGCACCCATCTTGTGCCGATTGGTTTATAATATATAGGGCTACCCCTATATGCCTTATACTCCTAAGGGGGTGGAAAATGGTCCTTTACCCACTTATTGACTAACTCCATACTAACGACATGTGATCTGTTTAATATTCCGGTATAATACGGTCAGCGTATGTACGACAATCCGTGTGTACGATCCTGCCTACCTTCGGGAGTTACATACCTTTGAAGCTGACATACAGTTAAGCACAAAAAGATCATCATACTGATAAGGCCTAGATGTTGACCACGCAGAAGATGGACAGCAAAAATATCAGAGCCACTGAACATAACTATATAGGAAGCGAAAAGAAGGGCCTGTCCGAGAGATCTGTTATTCCCGTAGGCCACGAGGCATTCCATAATAGAGAAAAGAAGAAAGAAGCTGACTGGTACAAATTTAAAAGCTCCCAGTTTAGCTTATGCTTAACCTACCATACCAAAACACCTAACCACTCAGACGTTTAGCACTCTTTAACTTAACATACCATCAAACCTCGAATACTGTAAAACCATACATACCCTAACAATGTGAATACCCTCGAACGTCAATACCCTTGAATGTAGCATACGCTGAAACTGTGGATACCCTTCAACCTACTATACCCTCCAATCTAGCATGCCATAATACCTTAAAACCGGAATACCCTTAAGCTCAAACCGAATTACTCTTAAATCATAAGACACTCAAATCGTACATACCATCAAATCATACACACCCTCAAACCGCAAATACCCTAAAACAACACTTACCCCAAAACCGGACATACCCTCAAACCAGCGGATACCAATAAACCGTAATACCCCCACACTGTAATTTCCCCAAACCACCATACCCTCAAACCGTAATACTATCAAACTGGGCATACCCTGAACCCAGTGAGACAACCGAAACTTGGATTGGAGGCGAAGTTAGATTTGATAATCCACAGAGGAGTGACAAGATTATGAAATATATGCAAATTGCAAAGCAATCATTCCGAGACTGTCCCTGGGTAATTTCCGCTGAAAATGGCCAATCACGCGAAACCTTGACAGACTCCTGGGTTCACGTGGAGACATTTTGGAAATACAGACATCTAGCTATACTAGAGTCACAAACAGACCTGCCGAAGTTGGTACTTTCGTATAAATTTCATACTTTTTGACTATTGTCGAGCGAAAGGGTACTTTTGATATCACACCAGATGTCTTGGTGCGTTCTGGAAAATTTGCATTAGAATTATAAATGTTTTCATCGTGTTGCGCCTCTTATAAAAAAATGTGTGGGAGTGAACTGAAAAATAACGTTTGGCCAAGAGAAACATCAGTGCAAGTCAAACTTTACGGGTCGCTGAGTGAATTACAAAAGACAATGAAGTCCATACTAGAGACAGCATGATAGATATAAATAATCTATTTCAAGCGAACGAAAGGAAATGAAGAAGAAAAACTGAAAAATAATCGGGATGCATTTGTTGGTGTAAATTAATTTGTACCAAGTTGTTTGCCAGTATACGGAAGCTAATTAGTCAAGTCTTCTTTTCTGATGCTCAGCTGTACGAATATGTTCTGTTTCTAGCTCTTCTGGCTGCCTCGACCATAGCCACATCGTGCTGTTATAGAGTTTCTCTGATGTTATCAATAATATAATTATTAAAATACCCCGGCTCTAGACCTTCTTTCTTTTCCATTTCGGTATATAGAATTTAATTATTAAAGAAGAGAAAAATTGAATTTCAGAAGATGAAAATGAAAAATCGCTTTCAGCTGGTATCAAATTGATGCATCGTCATTTGGCATTGTCTCACTCCTCTGCAGCTGCAGTTTTCTCTCTGCTTAACAATATAAAGACTTTTAAAAACCGCTTTTGTTTCAAGACAATAACAAAAATGCATTGATGAGATTAAAGCTACTGCTTAAGACATAAGTGCACCAATTGGGAACAGCCACAATAATTATGTAGCTATATATATGTGCGTGTGTATGTGTATGAGTGTGTGTATTGGGGGATGGGGGTAGTCGAAGAAGAGGAGGACAAAGAGGAAACTAAAATCACAACATCAAGAAATGGACAGGACTAAGTTTTCATACACTTTGTCATCAGGCGGAAGACAGAGAAAGATGGCGGGTTTTGTATGCTAGTGATTCCATCAATACACCTCCACGACCCTGATAGGTCAAGGGTTACGTTATATTATGTGTTCAAGTGTGTTTGCGAAAGGTTATAACAGTTTTTTTTATTCCGTTAGCAATGGAAGATTGTGTATCTTTTATTGACTTTTGGTATCTTTAACAAAAAATATGATTTGCTACCATTCGCAAAACCATTTTCAAAACCCTGGCCACAAGGTGATGGAAATACTTAAAAACAAACACAATCAATCATTGGGAAGTATAGTGCCCGAACACAATTTGGAATTAAAAATCTACCCAAAATATTTAAGGATCCTTGCCGGTGTAACGGAGTTCGTGCAGTGCCCTGAGAATCCTCAGACTCAGACTTGAGTTAGAAGTAGAACGGAGCGTTTATGGGTTAAAACCGTGTGCCACGATGTTGATCAGTTAAACAAACCAACAGACATCGAATAATTGGAAATCATACTACATACAGCACAGACTCAGACACCCAGTCACTGAGAATCAAAGAACCTACAAGACAGACAATGACATTCAATCACTGAGAATCAAAGAACCTACAAGACAGACAATGACATTCAATCACTGAGAATCAAAGAACCTACAAGACAGACAATGACATTCAATCACTGAGAATCAAAGAACCTACAAGACAGACAATGACATTCAATCACTGAGAATCAAAGAACCTACAAGACAGACAATGGTCATTCAATCACTGAGAATCAAAGAACCTACAAGACAGACAATGACATTCAATCACTGAGAATCAAAGAACCTACAAGACAGACAATGACATTCAATCACTGAGAATCAAAGAACCTACAAGACAGACAATGACATTCAATCACTGAGAATCAAAGAACCTACAAGACAGACAATGTCATTCAATCACTGAGAATCAAAGAACCTACAAGACAGACAATGACATTCAATCACTGAGAATCAAAGAACCTACAAGACAGACAATGACATTCAATCACTGAGAATCAAAGAACCTACAAGACAGACAATGACATTCAATCACTGAGAATCAAAGAACCTACAAGACAGACAATGACATTCAATCACTGAGAATCAAAGAACCTACAAGACAGACAATGACATTCAATCACTGAGAATCAAAGAACCTACAAGACAGACAATGACATTCAATCACTGAGAATCAAAGAACCTACAAGACAGACAATGACATTCAATCACTGAGAATCAAAGAACCTACAAGACAGACAATGACACCCAGTCACTGAGAATCAAAGAACCTACAAGACAGACAATGACACCCAATCACTGAGAATCAAAGAACCTACAAGACAGACAATGTCATTCAATCACTGTGAATCAAAGAACCTACAAGACAGACAATGACATTCAATCACTGAGAATCAAAGAACCTACAAGACAGACAATGACATTCAATCACTGAGAATCAAAGAACCTACAAGACAGACAATGACATTCAATCACTGAGAATCAAAGAACCT
Organism: Candidula unifasciata; assembly: GCA_905116865.2. Classification (NCBI taxonomy): domain Eukaryota; kingdom Metazoa; phylum Mollusca; class Gastropoda; order Stylommatophora; family Geomitridae; genus Candidula; species Candidula unifasciata. The sequence goes on along the minus strand of CAJHNH020005924.1, from coordinate 350,284 downwards.
ACAAGACAGACAATGACATTCAATCACTGAGAATCAAAGAACCTACAAGACAGACAATGACATTCAATCACTGAGAATCAAAGAACCTACAAGACAGACAATGACATTCAATCACTGAGAATTGTGAGTACAGACATCTAATAATCTACATAAAGCAGACTCAGGCAAACAACAAAACATGTCTTTCCCCAGAAAACGGCTCAGGTTTCCTTCTGGTAGCAGATTCAAAACAAACATTTAAAAATTGCTAAGCATTAGACTCTTCAAAAAGATAGATGGACGGAAGGGTAAGTGGACACAGGAGCGAAACTGGCTCTAAATGTGGATGGAAAGAAAGGAGAATGGACAACATTGCATTTACGTGTGAGCATGCGTAGGTATGAGTGAATGTGTCTCTGTCTGTGTTCGTTCTTGCTGTATGTATAGGTGTCTGTTCTTTATGTATGTGTCTGTATGTATGAGTGTGTGCCTTTTTATGCAGTCTGTCTGTCTGTCTGTCTGTCTGTCTGTCTGTCTGTCTGTCTGTCTGTCTGTCTGTCTGTCTGTCTGTCTGTCTGTCTGTCTGTCTGTCTGTCTGTCTGTCTGTCTGTCTGTCTGTCTGTCTGTCTGTCTGTCTGTCTGTCTGTCTGTCTGTCTGTGTCTGTGTGTGTGTGTGCGTGTGAGTGTGTGTGCTTGAGTGTGTGTGTGTGTATGTGCGTTATGCATAAATATGCCTTGGTACCAGTATTGTGCATTCCGCTACAAAAGATCAAACAGTCAAGTCCCTACTACATTTCTACTACTTCCACCTCGTAATACACATTTTAAGACAAGCACAAGGTAGTGTATTACCCTCAGTTACTGGCAGAACAGGTGCACATGCTGCTATCTTACCTGCTCTCATTCCTGCATGTTTTACCATTTTTCACAAGTTAAATAAAGGACAACAGTTGTTCAAAGTTTACAGTTATCACTTTCATCAGCAGCGGGTCGCCGTGGCAGAGTGGCAAGACGCTCGTGTGGCGATCGGAAGGTTATGGGTTCGCTCCTTGGCGGAGCCAGACTTTTTTTTTTTTTTTTACAAAAATGACCTTGGCTCCCAGGTTGACGCAGCCTTGAATGGGTACTGGGAGCAGCCCCGGAAAGTAAAAGGCGACAGGCGGGATGCTGACCACATCACTAATCTTGTGCCGATTGGTCTATAAAATACAGGTCTAGCCCTATATGCCCTGTACGATTTAAAGTGTGGAAAAGGGTCCACTACTTTACTATCATTACCATCAACATAATTATCCCCCCCCCTCCCCCTTGCCCTTAGGTGGGGGAAGTTTAGCCAACCAATCCATCTGCTCATTTTCAAACATGCCTGCAAAGCCCAGGCATAATGTCCATGTGAATCTCAATACTTGCTACTCAGCATTTAAACGACCAATTCCATAAGATGAAAACCTTATCCAGTTTCTCAAGCAGCTTTGCAATCAAATAACTGCAGCATAGGTATCTTTTGGTAAGAATCGAGTCTAATTATGATTAATCAGCTCCAGTTATATCCAGAATGGGTTTCGTGGTTGCGCTGTGGCCAATACGATTGCCAGGCAACCCAAGTGTTATGGGTTCGAATTCTCTTCAAGGTGGATTTTACAGAAACTATCTGGGCTTTTTAGGTCCAAGTAGCCTAGAATGGACCAGATAAGATCTATGTTCTTAGGTCTAAGTAGCCTAAAATGGACCAGATAAGATCTATGTTCTTAGGTTCAAGTGAACTACGTATTTTTGTCTCTATCAAAAGAAGAGTATATTTTTTAACTTTTAGTCTTCAAAGACTTCGTAACACGGGTTCCAAATTCTTTGTAGCAAACAAAGAGACTGTCCCCCGCAGCTGACACCCGAAAAAGCTGAGGTGCTCCAAAACTGTCAATGCATACTTTCAACGAGCACAAATTTTGCCCCTCAAACAAAAATTAAAAACCAAAGCTTATGGTACAAAAAAACACACCCCCACACAAAACCACACAAACACAAAATAATATGGACTCACGATAAATTCATAAAAGGCCCCAGGCCCTTTTATAAATTTCTGACAGACGGCTCGAAGAACAAGGGAAAGTTTCTTTGGATACTAAAAAGGGCTTTGAAAGGGAAAAACAAATAAATAGAATAAAATATATGTTTTAAATTTAATAAAGATTTCTGGTTCTACTGCCTCTTTTAAGTCATTTTACTGAATCTACAGCAATAAACCTCAAGGAATTCGGAATACTGAAGAAGAAAAGTGTGCAACTTCCTTTTTCACTGAGTCCCTGTATAAATTCACCGTTTTAGTTTTTTGTTTTATTTAGAAATTCATTAATATTTCTCTCTCTCCGCCCCTTCCCCCTCCCCCCCCCCCCGTCCAACGGGCTCGGTTAAATGTTACATCCCTTTTCTTTGGATTTAAAAAGCTCTCACCTGTATGGGACTAACGGCTCTTTATGGGGTCAGTTTGTTTTTAGGGGTTTTTTTTCTTCCTGGTGAGTAATAAATCTTCATAACATTCTTTATAAAACTTTTTTTTTTTTTTTTTTGCTGTTGAATTGCTAAAAAGATTTATGAGAAACTTTCTTAGCAAGCGCAATGCGTCAACTTCCCGAAGGATTTAGTTACAGATGCGTGTTGATACTGTCTGATGATTTCGGTTTATGTTGCAGGTGTGTGAGCTGACTGCACTTTCTCGCTGGAGTATCAGGGCACATCTTTAGATTGCGATGTTTGTTATCCCCCCCCAATTCCCCCGGGGCCCCCGTCGAAAATACCCTTTTTATTTTTTGGTTTCTTTTTTTTTTTCTTGCAGACTGCATAAGCGTGCTTAACCAAGCTTCTCTGTAAAGTTACGCAGTCGTGTTAGCGTCAGCGATTCATCCTATTTAGGTAAAACATATTTTAAAGCTTGAGTTCCTTTGGGTTTCCTATGTCCAAACTACACAATTGTGTGCTGGGTGATTCTATGAGAATGGACTTGTGCGTCGAGGTAGGTTGGTTCTGTACAAATAAAGTTCCAGTGCAAGGAGCTACCTTTATCTTTGCCTTAGGTTTTCTCGTTTTGGGGGCAATAAAAGGTGGATAACTGGCCTTTTTGCCTACGCAATGCCCGGGCCTGTAACGCGCCGACTTGATCTCTCTTGGTTTTTGGGAGCGGGGGTTTACATCAGCAAATATACGAGAATTGGAAAAAAAGGGGAAAACCCAGACTAAGGGGGAAAACCCGAACACACCATTCCTGTTAATCACCATAGTGCTGGGATGTAACCTCTAAATAGGTTGGGGGGAAACTGGGAAACCCATGTACGTGCCCCCAAAACCCCTGTACATAAACCCCCTAAAATTATAACCCCTTTCTTTTAATACATTTTTTTATATTCATTCGGGTCAGTTAAATTTATCCAAATCGGTTTTCTAAAAAACTAACCTCCCCCTTTTTTAAATCCGTTTTTCCCCTACTGCCTCTGACCTTCCCCTTAGTTTCTTCCCCCTTTCCCTTTTGTTTCCCGCTAAATTTGCTTCTCATACTGCAAAAATTATTTTGATATTTTTTCTAATTTTTTAACAACCTACTTTAAAGTTCATTGGAAAATTTTTTCCAACGAAAACGATAAAAACGACTTTCTTTCGTTCCTTGTATAAAAGAAAAGTCTAAAAATCCAAATTTTTGTTTTTTAAAAAAAACTAAAGTATTAAAGCCTTTAAAAACCCTTTATTTTGAACACACCTGTCCTTTTTTTTTTTTTTTTTTTTTTTGGGGAAAATTTGAACTTCACGGCCTATTTTTATAAATTCACTCTCCCTGTTTACGTAAAATCGACACTTACGAGATGAGATGCTTGAGAAAAGCCTCCAGTCTAGGCATCCGAGATCGAGTGAATTATGATACAATCAGACAAATCATCGGAACGACACCTTGTACTAGAGTCATCAAGAAACAGCAAAACAAGTTGATTGACCATCTTGTTAGAATGTAAAAACATCATATATCATTACTGGCACTATCTCTCAAGAAATCAGCTACAAGAACAAGAAAACGGCCGCGAAAAGTGGTTTATAATGATGATGATGATGATGATGATTATGATTATGATGATGGTGATCTATGTCTTTATTTATATTCCCACAACACGCAGTATCGATGGGTCATCAGCTACTGCTGACTGATCTACCAGGTCTTCTAAGCATGATGATCAAAAGTCTTGTACTCTGTGTTTTCGTGGCCTTGTGTCACATACGCTTGTTTTATTAGTATGTCCTGCTATTTTTAAGATTTAAATATGCATATAGGGATCCTCGCCCAAGCTACGGAGCACGTGCTTTGCGCTCGACACCGTGTTCGGCAGATAGGAAAGAGAGAGAGAGAGAGAGAGAGAGAGAGAGAGAGAGAGAGAGAGAGAGAGAAAAAGAGACGAAAGACTGCTGCTGGCGCCGTTGGTGTTGGAGGTCTGCTCTGGCTGCTGAAGACGGAGACGGAGCGCCTAAAGGAATGCACCTAGTGCTGTGATATTGATTCTTGAATCAACACAACAAAGTGCGTTACAAACTTATACTGTTACCTTTTCATTTCCTTGTCCGGTTTTAGTTTCTACTATGCTACACACAGTTTAATAATATCATGAAATCAACTGAATATTTGGCATAAATGCCAGGTTCCAGATTTCGTCATAACTATCCATGTAATAATGTGCTTGATTGTGTATGCGCGCGAGCGTGCACGCACACTTTATTTGATTTCGTAATACTTTAGTTGTTTTCTTCAGAATTCTATTTAAATCAGATGTTCATTGTGTGTTTTAATTATATTTTCTATGGAATTGTGTAGTGAATTTACATTAACCTTGTTTGGAATTATATTAACCGCCGCCCCCTAAAAAAAATAACAGAGATGAATGGCGCTAATTGATGATATAATCTTGTTTCTTGGAAACTGTTTTTTCCTTCATATTCACTGGCTTTAAACTCTAGCGAACATTCCTGGTATTTTAACTATTTCAGGACGTTGGTCTTGTTAAAGGATTTAACCGGTGCGTGCATATCCGATTTACATATCGCTCATATCTGTATACAGACTGTTGGTTTGTTGCCTCTAAGGCAGATCCACCCCGACTTGAAAGAAAACGCCAATGCCGTCTACTTTTGGTCCCACTTGTAGGTAGAGAACCTTTTTATAGGATGTCTGCGGTGAGATGTAAATAGGTCTTGACCAGCGAGAACTCTGGTCTAGACCAGCGTGAACTCTATCTTAACCAGCATGGACTTTATCTAGACTCCCATGGCCTCTGGTCTTGAGCAGCGTGCAATCCTATCAGGGTATACTCAGCATATACTCTGGTCCTGTTCGGTTTGAACTGTTTTCCCCATTTTTAACAAAGTACCCAAAGGTTACGGCTGGAACTGTTTTCCCCCTTTTTAACAAAGTACCCACAGGAAACGGCTTAAACTGTTTTCCCCCTTTTTAACAAAGTACCCACAGGAAACGGCTTGAACTGTTTTCCCCCTCTTTAACAAAGTACCCAAAGGATACGGCTGGAACTGTTTTCCCCCTTTTTAACAAATTACCCAAAGGAAACGGCTGTAACGGTTTCCCCCCTTTTTAACAAAGTACCCAAAGGATAGGACTGTAACTGTTTTCCCCCTTTTTAACAAAGTACTCAAAGGATAAGGATTCTCTCCTTATGGTTGTATTGATAATTTCTTTTTGTGATATTTGTCTCTTCTTCCTTACATATCAGGGGTAAAAAATTATTCTCCTCAAATAGAAAAAATATGTTCTGGTCCTTTGTTTTTGAGAACTAATTTCCTAATATGAAGATACTTAGAAATACTTAACTGCACAACAACCTTCCAGTCAGAATATTGGTATTGTTGAAATCCTGCAGCAATTTACTTATTTACAAACACTACATTTATCTTCGAATTTTCCAATCTCCTCTGTGTTTTACCCTCAGGGTAGGCCAATTAGCCTCGTATTTAGATCACTTCTGTGTGTTGTTTTCTTTCTTGTAATGTTGAAAATCTCTCTCGTTCTGTGCTCCTCTTACTTTTAGTTTTTTTAACAATGTTTTGTTATCATTATGGTTTCACCACTTTTACCAATGTAGAAGGACAAAATACTGGCTAATTCATCGTAATTGCATGTTTAGATACTTAAATGAGGTGTTTTGCTGCATTGTTTCGACAAAAAAAAAAAAAAAAAAGCTTTAGCGTCCACAATTAGGTAGATATATTTGATGACACTATTTTTCTCTCGAAGAGAGTGTCTAACTTCTGCAAAGGTCACACAAATTACGCCGATCTATACAAACAACATTTCAGCTGTTGAGTTATGGAGTTGAGTTGAGTCAAGAATTGACATCACATCACTCGGGGTATTCCCATGCATTCTCCGTCCTCATCCTCAGCAGCCAGTGCAGAGTTCCAATACTGATGGTACCAGTCAAAATCTGGTTATATGTCCGTCTTGCCTTTCCTCTGAGTGTAGCGAGCCGGCCAGACCCTCTGGTTACACCCAGGTGCCTCATTCTCTCCAGGCCATAAAAATCTTGTTTCCCTACTGATTCCGTTACTTGTTCCCAAAGGGCCTTGACCACATCTGCCTTGTAATGTATCAATTCACTACCCAGTAGTGCAGATCTAGCCCATTTGTCTGCCTGTTCATTACCCACCACGCCGGCACACTTGGAGAACAGATCCAAAGAATGCTCACTACCCGTGACCTTTCCAGTGAAGCTTGCCGCTCTGCTCGAAGCATCCCTGACATCACCTTTCTCAGCATGCTTTCAGAGTAAATTTCAGCTGTGTGTCTTAATAAACACACACACACAAATCGGCTGCATGGATATAAAAGGCATTATCTTCCTCACGCTAGATCCTGATTTGTAAGGCTGCACTATTTTTAGAGAGAAAGAAAGAGAGAGAGAGAGAGAGAGAGAGAGAGAGAGAGAGAGAGAGGGAGAGGGGGGGGGGTTAGGAAGAAAAACAGCTTTTACATATTTCACTGTTCATGATTTTCACTATGGAAAGAATATTTTCTTTCGCGCTGATTCCCGTCAAGATTAACACTTCTGTTTACGTTCATGTCTCAGCAAAGCTGTTTGCACTAGCCAGGGTTGCTTTACTATTGCATCAAAATGCTGTAGTTGGCATCAGTTATTTGTATTTTTTTTAAAAACATATTTGTTTCTATTTGTTATATTTTTGGCTCATCTTCTGCTTCTTCTTCTTCTTCTTCTTCTTCTTCTTCTTCTTCTTCTTCTTCTTCTTCTTCTTCTTCTTCTTCTTCTTCTTCTTCTTCTTCTTCTTCTTCTTCTTCTTCTTCTTCTTCTTCTTCTTCTTCTTCTTCTTCAGCATTCTGAGCCCTTGAGGTACATTGCTGCATGTATCACCCGACTCCATTCATCTCTCTGGTTGACCTTCTCTTTCCAGTTGGTGACACCAAGTATTTGTAGGTATGTCTGGATATTATCTCTCTGTCGTCTTCTTGGTCTGTCTCGTGGTCTACGACCATTCATCTCCCTTGTGGTTACAGTTTTCACTTCTCTGTCATCTGACATTCTCTCATAATGCCCCACCGTTTTAGTCAATTAGCTCTCATTATGCTAGTGATCAATGGTGATTTAAACAGATTACGAATTTGCGGCTCACAAAGGTTTATTCCAAGCATTGTCCACTGCAAATAAAGTAGCCAGTAAAGGTGCTCAATACAACATAAAATGTTACTAGAAAGCCCAGCGGAGGATTGGACAATGCACTAATAAATAAACCGAACGTTTCGAAAAAAGACCTTATCAACGAGTGCTACAGTACGTTTCAAAACTCATGCCGTTACATTTTCACAAATACAAGTCCGTCACACTTTCACAAATACAAGTCCAACACACTTTAACAAGGACAAGTCCGTCCCATTTTCACAAATACAAGTCCGTCGCACTTTCACAAATACAAGTCCGTCACACTTTCACAAATACAAGTCCGTTGCACTTTTACAAATACAGTCCGCCCGATGCTCTTCATCTTTGGCTAAATGTTTCTTCACTCATGAAAACAAAATACTTACACTTTTGTGGAGATTGTTTGAAAACATGTTCAGCGATGCCTGGTGATTATTTTGACAACCTATTCCTCACTCGACGAAAATCCGCAACCTACGAGAGACCAGTGCTGTAAATGGAGCAGCTGTGAGTGAAACACCTATGACACGCGTGCAATTTAGTGTTTTCTTCTTCTTCTTCGCGTTCACCAGCTGTACACTCTGGCGTAAAGTTCTGGTTGTTCGTCCACTTCTGGACTGCAGTCCTGCTACAGAACCTGACTGTTGCGTGTGCATCAGTTTTACAGATCTGATTCAATTGAATGCAGACTGCTGGTTCCTTGCCTCTCAGGCAGATGCACTCCGGCTTCAAAGGAAGCTCCCCAGTTAGTCGACTCTTACGACATGCTTTTGGGGAGGCAGTGGGTCTATTCTTGTTTTCCCTACAACAGGGCCCCGGAACCCACACGGGGGAATTTAGTGTTTTAAAAAGTTCCCCTTGTTCAGTTGAATGAACTTACAATAAGCATGCTAACTGTTTGCTTTGAATGGGTGTCATTAAAAAAAAAAAAAATTATACACGGGAAAAAGCATCATTAAAATAAATGCCTGTTTACCCAACCTCCCTACCTCCCCCACCTCTTACCCCCCCCCCCCCCCCCCCTTTTCCACCCCAAATGAAAAAAATGCATACAAGGACATGATTATTAAAAGCGCTGCATGCCAAAGTTTAACAACTTATAAGAAATCATTACTGGGTTACAGATGTTTAAAGTTAGCCAGGACTTCTAGTTTTCAATATAAACAAATTACAAACTGTGACTGGAAAACTCAAGAGACAAAACAAGTTCTACTTCTTGGCGTTCACCGGCTGTGAGCTCCGCAGGAATGTTCTAGTTCTTTGTTAACTTATTGACCTCAGTCTTGTTCCAGAACTTGTGTGTGAAAATACATGCTTTTTATTTTTATTTTTTGTTTTGTTCTTGCAGATACGGCTTACTTGTATTCTGACTGTTGGTTCCTCGCCTGTCAGACACATGCACTCCCGACTTCACTACCCACCCCCCAGCGACATTCCCTACCCGCCCCCCCCCCCCCCCCACCACCATTACCCCCCTATTCACAAACCACAAATCAAAAGAAACAGCTAATGCCGTTAATATCGCGTGTTGTATATTTCAGCACGCCAGCGCTTTTAACACTACATAAACATGAAGAATATGGTTCTAATTCAACCCCTCCCACCCCCCAATAGAGTGCTGCAACCTATGTCACAGGCATTCTCTTTCTCGAAATGAAAAAACGTAAATGCGCGACACCACAAAAAGCAAACAACAGAGCGGAACACACCTGTAACCTCCAGGAAAGTCAACCAGCCCAACAAACTTGTGAATGAAAAGTGACCTACTTTGTTTGGGGAGATTAACATGAACCTAACCTACACACACACACACACACACACACACACACACACACACACACACACACACACACACACACAATGGAGACCCTGAATCCAAATAAATGTCTTTTGGATTGAGACGTTGCTACTAAACAATATTGAACAGACAACTTAACAAACAATCGCATTGTCACTAAACGTCGGCCTCAGGCACTTGTAAATCAAGATATCAGCTACGCGTGACTACTGAAGGCATGACCTTCGCACATATATAGCGTCAAACCGTAATCTCTTTGTGCGCGATAAAGTTGCTTTATATGGCTGCACATAAGAGATGATTGAATTCCAGAGGGCAATCTGTGAGAATGAGTGTGTATGAGAGAGAGAGAAAGATAGAGAGAGAGAGAGAGAGAGAGAGAGAGAGAGAGAGAGAGAGGGAGAGAGAGAGAGAGGGGAGGAGAAAGAAAGAGAGAAACAGAAAGAGACAAGAACAATTATGTCTATCTGTTTGTATGTCTTATGTCTGTCTGTCCGTCCATATGTCTGCCTGTATGCATGTATGTCTACCTCTCTGGCTGTGTGTCTATCTCTTTTCTGATTGTCTGTCTCTATGTGTATATGTGTGTGAATACGAGAGAAACAACGGCAAAGAGAGGGAGATAATACCTCTACTAAAGCTTGAGACAGAGATCTTACCTCTAAACCACTTCAGCGCGGACAAGGGTCTAGAATGTGATTTAAACCAGAATATGCGACCATTTTAGATACACAACAGATAATAGCAATAGAAAGTGAAAGAGTAGACGCAACGATAAAGGGAATATGGAGAAGAGAAGAAATGTAAGAATACTGGAGGGGACAGGTGGAATAATAAGATATACGCTGTGATGCAGGAAAGGAAGGTAGACTGAGAGGAATTGAGATGAAGAGAGAATAGTAGTAGTAACAGTAGTGGTAGTAAAGAACAAAAATGGTGATAGACGCAGTAGCAAAATTAATAGTGGAAGCAGCAGCAGAAGTAGTAGTAGTGGCAGCAGCAGCAGTAGCAGTAGTCGTCAGTAGTAGTAGTAGTAGTAGTAATCAGTGAAAGTAGTACTCAGGAGTAGTAGTCGTCAATAGTATTAGTAGTACCCAGTAGTAGTAGTCAGTATTCAGGAATAGTAGTCAGTAGTAGTAGTTGTCAGAAGTATTAGTAGTCTGTGTATTCATCAGTAGTTGAAGTTATCAGTAGCAGTAGTAGTATTAGTAGTAGTTGTAGTAGTAGTAGTAGTAGTAGTAGTAGTAGTAGTAGTAGTAGTAGTAGTAGTAGTAGTAGTAGTAGTAGTAGTAGTAACAGTAGTAGTAGCAGTAGTGGCAGTGGTAGTGACAGTCAGTAGTAGTAATAGAGAGTAGCAGTAGCCAATAGTGGTACTAGTAGTCAGTAGTAGTAGCCAGTAGTTGAAGTAGTAGTAGTAGTAGAAGTAGTAGTGCCAGAAGTAGTATTAGTAATAGAAGTAGTAGTAGTTGGAGAAGTAGTAGAAGAAGTAGTAGAAGTAGTATTACTAATAGTAGTAGTAGTAGTAGAAGTACTAGTAGTAGAAGTAGTATTAGTAGTAGTAGTAGTAGTAGTAGTAGTAGTAGTAGTAGTAGTAGTAGTAGTAGTAGTTGTAGTAGTAGTAGTAGTAGTAGTAGTAGTAGTAGTAGTAGTAGTAGTAGTAGTAGTAGTAGTAGTGGTGGTGGTGGTAATAGTAGTAGTAGTAGTAGAAGTAGTAGAAGTTGTAGTAGTAGCAGTAGTAGTAGTAGTAGTAGAAATAGTATTAGTTTTAGTAGTATTAGTAGTAGTACTCGAGGCAGTGAGTAGCAGTACTAGTCAGTATTAGTTGTAGCAGAATTAGTCAGTAGTAATAGTCAGTAGTAGTAGTAGTAGTAGTACAAGTAGTATGAGTAGTAATCAGTATTAGTAGTAGCAAGTAGTAGTTGTAGTCAGTAGTAGTTGTAGTCAGTAGTAGTAAGTAGGGGTATTCAGTAGTAGTAGTCAGTAGTAGAAGTAGTAGTCAGCAACAGTAGTAGAAGTCCTTAGTAGTGGTAGTTGTCTGTAGTAGTAATAAGCAGCAGTAGTAGTAGTAGTAGTATAAGAGGAGAAATATTGACATCTTAAAAGATCTGAACATCAAGGAAGATTAGCTAATAAACAGCATCCTTTCTCGGAAGCTGAAATATTTTGGTCATATCAAGCGCCACAACGGATCGGAAAAGACTATAGCAGAAGGCATGGTACCAGGAAGGAGGGGCAGGGGCCGACCGACACGAAGATGGGCACAGGATATAAGTGAATCCTTGAGTATAAAAGTATATGAGGCAAGAGAACTGGCGAGAGACCGAGTTTCTTTCAGGCAGACTGTGATGAGAGCGACGTTCTGCAAAGGACCTGCTACATGATGATGATGAGTAGTAGTATCAGTAGTAGTAGTCAGCAGCAGTAGTAGAAGTCAGTAGTAGTAGTAGTAGTAGTAGTAGTAGTAGTAGTAGTAGTAGTAGTAGTAGTAGTAGTAGTCAGTAGTAGTAATGGGTAGTAGTAGGAGTATTATCAGTAGTGGTGGTAGTAGTAGTAATTGTCAGTAGTAGTTATAGGTAGTAGTAGTATTAGTAGTAGTAATAGTAGTAGTAGTAGTGTAGTAATTGTTATTGTTGCTGTTGTTGTTGTAGTAGTAGTAGTAGTAGCACGGGGCTACGACTAGCTGGTAGCTTTATCTAAAACGAATCTGTTGGATATGCAGAACGGTGACAGTAAACCAGTACTACTGCGTTCATTTTTGAAAAACACCAATGTTTCCTCCATAGGAGGTGACGACCATCAAGTCTAGCCACTCCAATGACACCCTCGTGATCCGTGTTAACCAATCTCAGGGGCGTCAACTCACCTAGAGGGCTCAGCAACAAACAGAATGTTATTTAATACTATAGAGTTATGGACCTTGTTCGACGTGCTCTTAGGTCAGTATTTATTTTCCGTGAAACGCGTTTTTTTTTTTTTCTCTCTACTGACCTGAAAGCAATGTAATTACTTCAGCTAAGTCAATCTGTGATTTCTTTTTCTTATTTGTGGTACTGTAAATTTATGTAATATACTTATGAAGGATGTCTTACCGCAACGTTGAGATGTCGGTTGTCTGTGTGATAATGTGAAGCTTACCGGTTGTACTTATAATTTCTCTGATATCTTTTCACTACCACCACCAGTAGTAACAGTTGTAGTAGGTAGTAGTAGTAGTAGTAGTAGTAGTAGTAGTAGTAGTAGTAGTAGTAGTAGTAGTAGTAGTAGTAGTAGTAGTAGTAGTAGCAGTAGTAGCAGCAGTAGTAGCAGCAGCAGTAGT
>CAJHNH020005924.1:320000-335000 GCA_905116865.2 Candidula unifasciata | reverse complement strand
TCCATGTGCGGCCTCATTGTGGGGGAAAACAAGTACAGACGCACTACCTCGCAAACAAGCATGTAGTAGGAGTTTGCTAACTGGGAGTGCATCTGTCAGAGAGGCAACGAACAAGCAAATGCACGCAATTAAGCCAGTAAAACAGATAGCTGTACCTATCTATTGAAAAAAAAAATCGCAGAAGGTATGTTACTAGGAAGGAGGGACAGTGGACGACCAAGGCAACGGTGGGTACAGAATATAAGTAACTTATTGAAGAAGAAAGTACACGAGGCGGGAGAGCTGGCGAGAGGCCGCATTTCCACTAAGCAGACCGTGAAGAGAGCAACATTCTGCAAAGGACCTGCGTTATGATGATGATGATGATGCAATTACCCAGCCTGCTGCGCTGTTATTGACACATATGAACTATTTCAAACCCTGTAATATTTTTACTTGAATAGGATTGTACTGGAACAGATGGAAGAAAGAATAACAGCGAACCCAAAAGCAAAGCTTTTAACTAACGACTACTGTAAAAGCACACGATACGGATAGGAGTAAATTGATTCACCCACTGGGTTTGGTATATGACTTATGTTCCGTCTGTTGGTTTATAGTGCACGCACATACACACACGCACACACACACTCGCGCAGAGAGAAACACAGGGAGGTAGAGAAGGGGGAGGGAGGCAGAAATAACAGGGTGTGAGCGGTTTAAGTAAAAACAACATCCAGGAAGGTAAACGATTTAGGATGTTCAAATCAGCGAACAGTTTGAGGACAGAAAAGTGTATAGGGTGATGACCGTTATGTACTGTAACCTAGCACCTGTTGCCAGAACGATTAGCTCCATTTAATGCCTAAAGGGAAACGTTAACGATGCTCCCAAACGGCCACAAATTCCTGGGGCCACCGCCTTAGCGCTAACAATACATGGTAATGAGGTGTTGCTATTTTTGTTTTTAGCGATGGGTTTTATCTCAATGTTAATGCATAAGGAAAGTCTCACGGGGTCGTGATAAGAGTACTCATGTACGGCAATAGTGGCCCCAGGTTCAGGACACTGTCACGTTATATGAGTCATGTTGCAATACTCAGATATACTCTTCTTCTTCGTGTTAATTGTAGATTCACTTTTCAGTTTACTTAACTGCTTCAGTCAAGAAAAGAATAGGGATGGCCAAAAACATTTTCAACAACATGCAAAAGTTACTGACATCAAGAGAAATAAGCAAGACATTAAAAATGAGAATTGTCAAATGTTATGTATTCTCAACCTTACTGTATGGCACAGAGACATGGACAATGAACAAACAACTGGAAAATCACATCAATTCTTTGGAGATGTGGATATACAGAAGATTAGGTCGTATTTCATAGAAACAAAATCTATCAAATAAGGTACTGAGGAAATCGGGAATGAAAAGAGAGTTGCTAGGTGAAATAAAAAAGAGACAAGTGAAATAATTTGGTCACATTAAAAGTCATAACAGTATTGTAAAGATCATCCTAGAGGGAAAGGTTCAATGTAGGCGAGCAAGAGGCAGACAGCGTTACAAGTGGGAGGATAACATCAAGAGATAGACGAACAGCAGTATGAGCGAGTGTACATCAAGGGCAAGAGACAGGGCTTGTTGGAGATCCATTGCAGCCAACCTTCATTGTGGAGACGACACCTCATTGATAACTGCTGACATGTAAGAAATTTTAAGTACATCTTCTTCTTCGTTATTATCGTTTCTTCTTCTTTTTCTTCTTCTTCTTCTTCTTCTTCTTCTTCTTCTTCTTCTTCTTCTTCTTCTTCTTCTTTTTCTTCTTTCTCTTCTTCTTCTTCTTCTTCTTCTTCTTCTTCTTCTTCTTCTTCTTCTTCTTCTTCTTCTTCTTCTTCTTCTTCTTCTTCTTCTTCTTCTTCTTCTTCTTCTTCTTCATTTTTTTTCTTCTTTTTTCCTTTCTTCTTCTTCTTCTTCTTCTTCTTCTTCTTCTTCTTCTTCTTCTTCTTCTTCTTCTTCTTCTTCTTCTTCTTCTTCTTCTTCTTCTTCTTCTTCTTCTTCTTCTTCTGCTTCTTCTTCTTCTTCTTCTTCTTCTTCTTCTTCTTCTTCTTCTTCTTCTTCTTCTTCTTCTTCTTCTTCTTCTTCTTCTTCTTCTTCTTCTTCTTCTTCTTCTTCTTCTTCTTCTTCTTCTTCTTCTTCTTCTTCTTCTTCTTCTTCCTCTTCTTTTTCTTCTTTTTCTTCTTCTTCTTCTTCTTCTTCTTCTTCTTCTTTTACTTCTGCTTTGCCTCCCCCTTTCTCTTTTTCTTCCTCTTTTTTTTCCTTCGTCTACTTCCTCTTCCTGCTCCTCCTCCTCTTTCTTGTTCGTTTCACCTCCATCTCCTTATATTTCTCGTATTTCTTCTCTGTCTCGTTTTCTTATCTAAATATTAACAGAAGATTTTTACTTGATCTGTATACTCTTCTCATGATTTGTACAAACAAGTCGTCATTCCTGTGTGAGTTTTCTTGACAAAATCCTTCCATCTTGCACGCGTCTTTGTCATGGTCAGTTTTCGATCTATTTCATCAACGTAGTGTGTTTGTTTGGGGAGGGGTGGGGGGTAGGTGCTCTTCGTGGTCTTGTTGCATGAAGTCAGCCTCGAGTACTAGAGGGTTCGTGTTTAAATCCCCAAACGAGCGAACATTGGGACAGGAGCCAGGTGAAGTTGCAGAGTTAGATGTTTGACCAGCAGCGTTGACTTCTCTTTACTGTCTAGACAAACATAGTGCTTTCCTGCAAATGATCACACATAATCACAAGTTAACTGTCCCGATGTTCTCTCGTTCATCGGCGGTAAAATCCGGTGGAAAGTTCTGGCTGTTCGTCCACTAATGGACTTTACTTTTGTTCCGAAACTTGAATTTTGAATTCGCATCTATTTTTACAGATCTGGATTATTTGTATGCTGGTTGTTGATTCCTCGCCTGTCAAAGAGATACACTCACACTTCGAAGGAAGTTAACATCCAAGTAATTCAATCATGCACTGAAGGTTACTGTGTATATGGTAGTACAAGTTAGTAAAGTATCAATCTGAAAACCAGGGGAGGGGGGGGGGGAGCTGCGTGGTCTTGAGGCATAGTGTCCCCCTCGAGTGCTAGAGGTTCCGGGTTCAATCCCCGGTAAGGGCTGGGATATTTTTCACGTGGACTTGGACTTCTAGTAATTCCCCCTAGTCTCTGTGTAGTGAGATCAGACGCCTGTGTGCATTGTTACGCACGTAAAAAACCCCTGGCAGTTGGAAATTGAACGTAGTAGCCTAACGGCGCTGCCCAGGTGAAACTTAGAGTTAAAAATCTACCCAAAGTATTTCAGGATCCTCGCCGGTGCAACAGAGCCAGTGCATACTGCTAAGCTTCCGCAGACTCAGACTTGAGTTAGAAGAAGAGCGGAACACTTATCGATTACTACCCGTGTGCCCTGATGTTGATCCGACGTTCAAACCTAAGACCTTCAAAATTCAAACCTTAACTCTCTGTGGCAGGTGCTAAAACTGTTTCTCCAGTGGCTGTCTGACAGCCGCCGTGGTGTAGGCACTAGACACTTGCCTGCGGATCGGAACTCGTGGGTTCAGGTTATGATGGAGCTGCAGATGTTGGCTTCAAGGTCGAATCTGCCTTGAATGCACACCAGGAAAATTAATGGGAAGTGAATGCAGACGGCGTTAAATATAGGTCCAGCCCTTTATTCCCAGCACACATAAAGGCGTGGAAAAGGGTCCATCACTTTACCTGTTGCTATTTAATGAGCTGTTAAAACGGTTTCAACCCTATTCTAATTTCTAAATTGTTATTAAAATAATGTTATCTCTAATTGTTACTCCGGCAGCTGTGCTAAAACGCTCTTATCTTTCATGGTTTGTGCTTCGTGTGTTAGCTTCTCTTATCTCCGTACTTTTTTTAAAAATCTGAAGTATGATGGAGGTTCCGTGACCCCTCCCCACATTGCCGGGCCCACATTACATCTGATTTACATAGGAAAAAACGGTCTTCCTGTTCAATCAATTCCACAGGGTATGTGCCCTAATGTCATGTCATCCCATACACTCAGCGTGATACGGTCTATTTAACAATAACATAAAATCACATACGTTCAGTTTGACTCGGCATGTTCCATTATGAAACATAATCACATTCAATTATTGCGACAAGAATGTCAAGAACACAAAACGTGCTGAATATAGACATCAAATGTGACAAACACGGGACAGAACCGAGGCTAAAGAAGCTGTCGAACACACAAGTTGTTGTTGTTGTCAATGTATGTGTTTCTGGTATCCTGTTCTATTGTGTGAGCTAAACTGTATATACTTTGGACTCGTTTCAACAGATTCTGTTCAATAGGTCACCTCACATCAGTAGTTCTCAAATTTTCTAATGACGCGACCCTTTGTTACGGTTCCTCGTGTTGTAGCGACCCTTTAACACAGTTCCTCGTGTTGTGGCAACCCATTAATACAGTTCCGCATGTTTTGGCGACTCCCAGATATACAATTATTTTCGTCGCTCCTTTAGAACTTCAATGAATATTTGTTTTGTGCTGGTCTTCGGCGATCCATATGAAAGGGTCGTTCGACCCACGAAAAAGGGTCGAGACACATAAGTTGAGACTTGCTGCCTTACATAGACACAAAAGGAGTTTATCTGTGTTGAAGTTTGAAAACACAGTAATGTAATGCTAAACATATATAATCAAAGATGAAAATAATGGATTAGAATATTAGTGTGGTTAACTTTTTTTGTATCATGCCATTAGGCTTCAGGTGTTTGGTTCTTCATCTTCTTCTTTCTCTCCTTGCTACTTGCCTCCCGGCATATACATTCCAACGTCACCCATTCACTCTTACGACACACTTATTGGGGAAGCAGTGGGTTCAATCATGTTTTTCCAGCAATAAGGCCGCAGAAGACACATTTAAGATAACCTATCTGGCAGAAAATGTGAGGGGGACATTCGTTGAAGGAAGCAACACATCTGTCGGAAAACTAGCAAATCTTGTTACTGCCGTCAGGGACCGAAGAGGAGAGGACATCCAAGACAACATGATCTGTGTAAAAGAAAGCCTCCTAATAAAGCGCCAAAATCAATAGATTTCAATAAAGAGACAACGATTGACCGACCGGGCTATATTGTTTGGTCGTTGTCTTTTTCTTCTGCGTTCATCCGAAGATGTAATTTCCTTGTGTCTGTTTACAGCATGGCCGCGATATTTGCACCTTTCGGCCAACACATCCGACTTCTGCGGGCATTTGTTGGCCGGGTTAGCCTTCCCGATGTCTTTAAACAAGAATAATCAAAAACAATTTCTAGTTTTCTAAAGCACTAATTGACAACTAAAAAAAAAAAGAGGATCGACTTTATTGCACCAGGTTTTATCCTTTATGGCTCGGTTCCTTCCCGCAGACCGGTTAGCCGCTTGCCGATATAATCGCATAAAGCACGAACTCCGTTGCTACGGCGACGATCTCCATGGATGTCCGTAAAAACTGCACTCGTCACATGAATGGCGCCCCCATGAAAGGAACTAACATCCTTCAGAGTGCGAGGCAAACAACTTGACCACGTCGACACGGAGACTCTCCCCTCTCCCTTTTTCACTGACACACATCTATGGGTACGTTTACCTTCTGCTTCAAACATCAACATCACAGTACATATCATCCTCGGCAGAAGCTGTAGTGAACAGATCTCTGGCATAGTGGACATTTTAGTTTAAACGCTGATTGATAAGAACACAGATGTAAATGATGCTGTGGTTTACACGGATGGATCGGCCACTTGGGGTAAACTCCGTTCTACTTCTAACTCAAGCTTGTGTCTGAAGAATCTTAGCGCAGTGCACGAACTCCATTGCACAGCGAGGATCCTGAAAAACTGTGAGTAGGTTTTTCACTCTAGATTTTGCCCGGGCTGCGCCGTAAGGCTACTCTTTTCGATTTCCAACTGCCAAGGGATTTTTACGTGAACAAGAATACACACGAGCGTCCGATCTAACTACCCAGAGACCAGGGGAGATTACTAGAAGTACACGTGAAAAAATCCCAGCCTGCGTTGCGGTTTGAACCCGTGACTTCCAGCACTCGAGGCGGACCCCATACCTTGAGATCACTCAGCCTTTATAAGCGATGTGCGTAGGCGTTTATGGTAAGCGAAAAGCACTTAAATAAATTATGAGCACCTTTGCTGTTACAACCACCAGCATCCCAGTGGAAACAATGGCTGCATTACTGACATTTACAGTGATAAGTAGTCCAGATTCACTCATGGGTGCACACAGCGATCCAAAGAACATGCTCAAGAAGATCCATCCTGGCATTATCAGTCAAGGGTGGATCCTCTTGTTAAATGTATCACAAATAACTCGCCTAATATTTATCTTATTACCAGGCAATTTTGGTGTTCATGGCAATGAGAGTGCAGATTATGTGGCCGACATGTGAGATGCATGTCGTGAAGACAATCGCTACAACAAGCAGGGCTCAGTCTTCTCGTCCAGTTTGGTGCGGCTTAAAGCAGCTGGACGTGAACATTTCACCAAGGGCACAAGAGGTCTGATTAATCAACACAGGACTCGAGTGATCAGTGGTTTTACTTTTGCGTAGCTGCTGAGGAGAATATCGGAGCACGTATCGATCTATCCCTAGTGCTGTGATGATAGCCCTCACTAATCACTAAACCGATGTGTCGGTACGTAAAAATTAATGTCAAATACACACGCTTCATGTATGAACAGAAAATGAAAAAAAAATGACGCACAATAAAACCGGATTTTGCAGCTACAGTTCGTTCAACAATTCGTAAACACACATGCACGCCATTTTCTGGAAAACTGCCTATTAGATCGCAATGATTTTTTTTATGCAGCCTTAAAATATCCATGACGCAAAAGTAGTCTTTAGTCCACAGATGCCCAGGATGCTAAATATCAGCAAATTGCTTTCATATTTTTCAAGCATTGTAAATATATAGAGTGATATTTTAGAATATTCAGTAAACCTCTGAATTTCAGGTTCTATTTGTTTTTAAGAACCGCGTCTTCATGATACATTGATAGGTGAAGTAAATTTATTTGTTGTCATTTATTTTCAACTGAGCCGAGTTGAGCTGATTCAAGAAAGACATCAGAGCACTCAGGACAATCAATTGTTTGTGCTGTCCCCATCTTCAGCAGCCAGCACAGAGTTAAAATACTATAATACCGAACTCAGTCTGGTTGTATATCTGTCTTGTCATTGTCGCATGACAGAATTCACACATCTGCCGCAGTAGGGAGGTCCACAGGCTGAACACCTCCAAAATCGTCATCGTAACTATGATTTAGTATGGGCCGACCATAGTTATATAGTTCGTTTGTTGTGGGGGAGTCCTGATAGTAAAGATTCCTATAAATCACTATGATATTGACTCTTTTAGGCTTTTAGTGTCAAATTACACGTTAGGACACATTTTCTACGCCTATTCTAAATAAATTGTCTGACCACTGCACTGCATTCGTGAGCGGGATTCGTACGCTAACTGCTGTAGTTGGGGAACGTGTTTTTGTGCGTCACTTCTCTATAGTCCGGTCTTGGAGGCAGTCGCTGTCATTGTGTGTCGCCAATTGACCGTTAAAAAGATAAGAATCTTCATTCTCTTTTCATTTATCATGGATGAGTTTTCATAGGGACTTTTAATTGAACATTGGTGCTCAAAGTGTCTGTGAGGTAGGTAAGTAAGGTCAGCAGATTGATAATGCGAATCTGTTTGACTACGATTCTTGCGATGGAAGACGGCGAAGTGAGCTCCGGATTGGAATGCACTTTCGGCTCACATGTCTCGGAGAATTCTTCGAAATGGCCTTCTAAACCTCTTCGGATTAATCAATCTACCTAACTGGAGTGGGTTTGTGGTATTGATAACTTTGTATGATTAGTTATTTGCTGTTATTCGGTATCAGAACTTGGTAAGTCGCTGAATTGTTGTGAATGACAAGAAGCTTCTGGGCAGGCATGACGTCATATCCGCTGTTGCTAGGTGACTTCGTAACCACAACAAGCTTCGTCTGTCGTATTGTTTTCAGAACATATTTCAGTCGGTCTTGGTTTTGACTTCATCGCCTATCCCTTATCTTCCCTATTAGTGGAAAAGGTGTTCAGAAGGGAGGGTAAATAATGGAGATCTGTCTAACCTTCACTACAGGACTGAATCCAGGAACTATTCGAGTTATTGATCTAGTGCTCACCCTAGGAAACTAAATGGATTCCAAGATAGAGGTAACCAACCTTCATGGTTTGGAATAACCTCAAGTATATCTGAGCATTGGGAGGGAGTGAGGACTTTGATTAACTGGGTGCGTTGGGTACGGCTTGCTCATGAGTGTTGCTTTGCGTTTTTCAGGATTTATGAAGATCCAAAAAGTGTCCGTGTCTGGTAGAGTGGTTCCATCTGCCACCACCCAATAAGCAATTGACGTGTGGTGAATTGCTTGGCTGATTGTGTGGAAGATACTTGAGTCGATATCGTCCGATCTCGAGGTGATCGTCCTTGATCAATGTCAGAAGCTGCTTCGTTCCTGTGAAGTCGTGCTGTGAAGTACGACAGTGTGAAACTCCATTTCGGTATCTTGAGAAGCTGCTTTGTTCCTGTGAAGTCGTGCTGTGAAGTACGGCAGTGAGAAACTCCTTTCCGGCATCCTGAAAAGCTGCTTCGTTCCTGTGAAGTCGTGCTATAAAGTACGGTAGTGTGAAACTCCATTCCGGCATCCTGAGGAGCTACGAGATCTAATCAGATAAGTCGAAGCAATAATTGTGAAATGGCTCGTCTCCAAATGGGCCTTAGTGATCAATTCTTCACCTCCGCCATGATTATCCAGGAATTTGAAGTGTCTACGTAGAAGAACTCTTTCTCTTGTGTTAGATTTTCAAAGATTTGAACATTCTTGTTGAATTCTTCCCGCTACTTTTTGGCAACTTTGTTATGGTGAATTACTTACATTTAAGTTATAGTTCATCAGTCTTCTAGTCGGTAGAATAGTTTCAGTTTATTGGAATTCATTGTCGTATTCAGAGAGGTGGTCTTGTCTTGTCAAATTCACTGTTGATTACTTGTTCGACTGGGTTTCCGTTGATTCCCAGTCTGGGGGCATATAAGTGGTGGGGACGTCTGGCCGAGAGGTACCCAAGTGTTCATAATAACCCTGTGGAGTCAGAGCTCGTGTCACCGCATCCCTGAGACAGGTTGAATGGAAAGTTTGAACCGAGGGTTAGGCCTCTAGACGAACGAGAGCCACCATTCAAAACACTCCTGTCTCAGAGCACCTGAGGGATTTGTGAAAATATTCCGTTAGTAAAGGTGCGCGACAAAACTGTCATACGACAGTCATTCCTCTGCAGAGCATATTGTATTATGTTTGACACTTTTGATATGGAGATGTATTTGTTGCAATTGAAGATTTGTCTTATCAATAAAATTGGTTTTAATCATTCCGAAAGTGACGATAAAAAAGGTTGAAAACTGTTATTGGCTAAACAAATTGTAATCCATCTCCGTGCCAGCAGTTCTCGTCTTTCTCTCGGAGTACATTTTCAACACACTTTTGGCAGAAACGAAAATATATTTTGAGAGGGACTCCAGTGTCAGAACTTCAACATCACACATTTTAAATATACTACTATTCTTTTTGGCAACTTGTCTTTTGACTTTATCCTAAACAAGCTCTATCAGGTTAAGGTGTGAAAGATGCAGGGACTGGCAGAGAAGTGTGGCCGTTTCCATTAATGATTTTGTCAATGTGATACAACTCTGTCTTATTTGTTTTCCTCGCAAGTTGCAACAAATCTGCCTGTTTGCTTCAAGGTTGACTTTCTCTGTAGCAAGCCATGTCCTAATTTGACCTTTTGTATTTGATGTGGTTAGTACTTTGTCTTCCTCTAATACAGCATTGTGATAGACGGCATTATCCATTACCAGGCATGATGGTCCGTCCAGAAGTGGAAGATGATCATTCTCCATCCACGTCCTGAAAATGTATCCATTCATTTCAGTGTGGTAGTCCCTACCATCCCCTCATTTTAATATTGAAATATAAAGTCCAGCATCATTTATAAGGCGCTTTTCACTGGTTTCTGCATAACTAAGTATAATGTGCTGGTCTTTGCTGCTTGGAATGTTTATTTTCAGTTTACCGTTTATTTATTGCCATTCTTTAGCATAAGTATGATGAGCACTAACCCAGGATTCAGGTAGCCGCGTTAGCGCAGTCGATAGGAGGCTCGCTGTCAAATCCAGCTGCGACTCGCTGCAACCCACGGCTGGTGTTCGAAACCGAGCTATTCCCAAGGTTCACGCAGCCTCTAGGAAATGGGTACCAGTGTTGACACTCTGGGGTAAATGGAGGAACGTCGCTGTAGCTACAGAGTTGCGTGCGGACGGCGACACAGGCGGACAATTCTTATCAGCTGTCCGTACTGGTGGCAGAGCACGTATGGTTTATAACCATGTGCAATGACGCTGGCTCACATCTCTCAACTTTACTTTTACCTTTACCAGGATTCATCCAAATGAACAATAACATAGAATTACATCCGCCGCCCACGGATATGCCTCATGCATTTGCTTCAAATAGCAATAAGTATCGTAAAGAAAAGTAATACAAACTACATATGATTTTCTTCTTTAGTGAAAAAAAAAAAATATATATTCTCTTAACGTCAAGGCTGCAGGCAAAACAAAAAGTAATTTACTG
Source organism: Candidula unifasciata (assembly GCA_905116865.2). Taxonomy (NCBI): domain Eukaryota; kingdom Metazoa; phylum Mollusca; class Gastropoda; order Stylommatophora; family Geomitridae; genus Candidula; species Candidula unifasciata. The sequence goes on along the minus strand of CAJHNH020005924.1, from coordinate 324,264 downwards.
CGAGCTTACAGGCAGTTTTTGGAAAATCGCTTGCATGTGTGTTTATAAATTGTTGAGCGGACTATACACGCCTTTATTTGCTAACTATATTACGCAAATCGTAACAGCCAAGTAAAAAAAAAATTCCCCTTTACTTTTGTGTTATTCAAACGTATTTCTTATCACTTGCTGCTGACGTCATGTCGTCATAGCATCAAATAGGTTTACTAGCCCTTCAACCTGGCCATTTTCTTTGTAGGCAATTAAGAATACCGTATGCAGCCACGCTTAAGGAGGTACACAATAAACACACCAGAAGAGTAGTTGTAAATTATATACAACACCAGAAGTATTGTAATTTATTGATTGGGTTCTGCATATAACAAACCTGCTCCCAGTTCTTCACTAAAGTATGGTTACATTTCGCCACGCTGTAATGTGCTTACACAGACAGTCCCAGAGTCAGAACATGACGCTGGTCAAATGTCGAATGATTTAGGTGAAGGTGAAAGGATCGACTTCATTGCCCAGGGTTTTATCTTAGATAGCTAAGTCTCTCTCCGAAGAACAGCTAGCGGCCTGCCGATAGCATCGCACAGAGTACGATCTCCGTAGCACCGGTGACGATCCACATTGGTCTCCATAAAAATTGCATGACCTTGCAAATGTCTCGAACACCTAAAGTGTCGAGTGATTATCCCAAAAAACATCGAAGGAATAAGTCACTCAGTCTAGCTTCGAAACTGTGTCTAGTCGATTGATTCAAACTTGGTCTTGACTTCCTGGTCATTGAAGTTAAAACCTGGGTTTTGGGAAATACTCTGGGAAGTAAAGGAGAAGCCAGTGGTGTTGTCCACACCACCCATCGAGTACCTATTGATCTATAAATATAGTGGGTCAAACAAAATATATCCGATGCGAAACTTGCGTCAAAAACAAGAACAACAAGTTTATTACTTGATTCCCCTACAATCTGTTTCTTGGCGCTCCGGGCCGCGTTAGCGGAGTCGATAGGAGACTCGCTTTCAAATCCAGCTGCGACTCGCTGCACCCCACGGCGGGTGTTCGAAACTGGGTGGTTCTTGGGGTTCACCCAGCAACTAGATAATGGGTACTGCGACACAGGCGGACAGTTTCTTTACAGGTATCAGAGCACTTATGGTTTATAACCATGTGCAGTGACGCTGGATCACATCTCCCGACTTAACCTTTACCTTTTACTTGTAAAGAAATTCAAACATAAGTATCAGCGCCAAGAAAACAATTATAAACAGTATATAGAAGTGCCAACACTGTATCACCGGCGCCTGACTTCGACATTATCAGAAGTTAACCTACGTATAATTAACACCCATGAAAAGCCCCCAAATTACCTATCCGAGAAAAAGTTAGAAATGATATCAGTCACTCTGTACGAAAAACATCATGCTAGCAAATTCATTGAAAAACAGAAGATCAAATGGTTTGGTCAGAAAAAAAAAAAAAACAACTACCAAAGCGGCCGCTATAATAAAAAGATCAATAGCAAGAGTTAGCCCTAGGAGAAGATGAACTGATGCCATTAAAAAACTTCTACCTTGACATGGTATTACAGCAGCCGTTGCAGCCCGTCTAGCAATGAATGGCAAACTGCTCCTTTCCACGGCGCTTAACCGCAGAAGCAGAAACTGAAGATGATGATGATAATGATGATGCTGATGATGATGATGATGATGATGATTACATCTTATATTAAAAAACTACTTATACTACAACTTCTTTTACTGCCGCTCCTACTGCTACCACTACCACATAGTATTACTATCACTGCTACCAGTATAACCACTATTGCCATAATTACTTATGTTAAACATGTTAATACTAACACCACTTCTACAACCGCTAATGTATTACTGTTGTACTTATTTCACAACAACTAGCATCACGACTATTTACTACTACTACGACTACTTTATTACCACTACTATCACTGTCTAAAACAGATGAAGCCTTATTACAGGTTTTCCAAAACAGTCTTATGGCGAATCTTTGAACCCATCAAAGTTGCAGCTGCGGGGAATAAAAAGTGAAAAACAACAACGAAATTCATATTATATTTAAATCACCTCTGATCACTAGCATCATGAAAGCTAATAAACTGAAGTGGTTGGGGCATAATGAAAGAATGTCAGATGACAGAGAAGTTACAAACTGAATACACAAGGAACATAAATGGTTGTAGACCACGAGGCAGACCAAGAAGCCAGTGGAGAGATAATTTCCAGACAGACCTGCAAACACTTGGTGTCACCAACTGGAAGGAGAAGGCCAACCAGAGAGAGAAGAATTGAGGTGGGTGATATCTGCAGCAATGAACTTCAAAGGCTCAGAATGCTGAAAAAGAAGAAGAAGACTGCTATCACTAACGCCAAAAATACTCCTACTATTACAACTATTATTACTAATACTACTGTTACAACAAATTACAACAAATTGTAGCAGTGCAAGCGTCTGCACTAATAACTGAAGCGCAGCTGATGCTATCACTGCTATCAAAAGTACTGCAACCTCTCTTTCTGCATCATCAGGAACAACAAAAACAACCGTAACCAACTCCTTCTTATGCCGATTCTTAAATTAATGATAACAATAAAAAATAGTGGTTATGACGTCTGTAACATAAAGACAAACACAATGTAATTACCAGCAAGTGAGCGTCAAGCGATATCCAGAAGAAATTCACGACGAATGCAAATCTATGTGGTTGCAGTAACAAGAATTAATATCCCGCTGCTACGAATTACCTGGCTCCGCTATGTGAACAGAAGAAAAAGACATTATCAATCAAGAATCCCAGCGAAGTGAAAGCGACACTAACTTCGGGTGTAGTACGTGCCTCACACTTACAGCATGCAACTCTCTCTCTCAATGTTGGTCAACTGTGGCATCGCGCCTTCCCCTGCCATACGATCGGGAGATGACGCCGTCACACTTATCTATCGCGCGAAACGACACAACATAAATAAAACAGTTCAGCTGACTTAAACCTACGTGTGAATTTCCAGATGTGTTTCGATGCTGTTTTACTAGTAGAATTCACATTTTGCTGTCTATATTTTCATAAGCACAGACTTCCTTGCTGGAGTTGTCAGCTACCTGTCCCTGAGTTTCTCGTGTTTCTGCAGTCGAAACGCAATCTCCAGTATTCTTATAACAAGCTTTAATGTTGTTTTTATTCCAGGCTACTGAAATAGTACTGTCTCCATGTTTTGTGCTTGTTTTGTTTACAAATAAAGACTCTGGTGTCGTACTTTTCTTTATGTGCATTGTAATAATCTTTTTAATCTCTTTTTTTTTTTACTTCTAACTATTAGCATGGTATTTGGATCTTCTTTATCTTAGTTTCAATTACGCTTTTCAATCTTCGTTATTTTAAGTCTAACTATGCTCTTATAGTCTTCATTATTTTACTTTTAATTATACGCATGTAGTCTTCGTTTCACATATTGCACTACATCAAGATGCAACAGATCAAATGGTTTGGTCATATGTCAAGACTTCCAGCACACAGTGCACCACAGAGGGCACTGTCGCTTAGACGTCATGGAATCAGACCCAGAGGTCGATCATGCAAGCGATGGATAGATGGAATAGTCGAGGCTGTAAATACCGGCACCTACATAGCACATACCTAGGCTTTTATCCAACGTCTCTTCCAACCCTGAAGGTAAAAGGAAATACAGTTCTAGAGAGGAAGAAAAAAAGAAGAAAAAAGAAGAAAAGAAGAAGAAGAAGAAGGAGGAGGAGGAGGAGGAGGAGGAGAAGAAGAAGAAGAAGAAGAAGAAGAAGAAGAAGAAGAAGAAGAAGAAGAAGAAGAAGAAGAAGAAGAAGAAAAAGAACGAAAAGAAGAAGAAGAAGAAGAAGAAGAAGAAGAAGAAGAAGAAGAAGAAGAAGAAGAAGAAGAAGAAGAAGAAGAAGAAGAAGAAGAAGAAGAAGAAGAAGAAGAAGAAGAAGAAGAAAAAGAAGAAGAAGAGGGAAAAGAAGGAGGAGAAAAAGATAACAAGAAGAAGAAGAAAAAGAGGTGAAAAAGATGTCTTCATTATTTTACTTCGATTTATGTTCTTGGCATCTTTGATATTTTACTTTCTACTATGCCCTTATAATACCTGTTCTATTACGTCGGTGAGAAGATCACTGCATGCCACTCTATTCTGTTTTCCTAAGCTTTTTTGCGATACCGTTATAAATACAGGATGGCAGGTTGCACTGCCGTTCGGCTATCGGAAAGCTACTGTTGCCGACTCTG
>CAJHNH020005924.1:252500-315000 GCA_905116865.2 Candidula unifasciata | reverse complement strand
CTACCCAGAGTATTTCAGGATCCTGGCCGGTGCTAAGGAGTTCGTTCACTGCGTTCAGATTCTTTTCACTCAATCTAGAGTTAGAAATATAACGGAGCACTTATGGGTTACTACTCTTTTTCCATGATGTTGATCTATTGTGTAAATCAAAGCAAAGTCTCTCTGTATGCGTATGTGAAAGTGAGTGTGCGTATGCGTATCCACATATGTAAGAACGCAAGGAGATAGGCATGTATGTATACAGTTCGTAGGAAACTGTCTGTTTATGGGGAGTATGTTTCTTTTTCTTCTTCTTCTTATTTTTCCTCTTCTTCTTCTTCTTCTTCTTCTTCTTCTTCTTCTTCTTCTTCTTCTTCTTCTTCTTCTTCTTCTTCTTCTTCTTCTTCTTCTTCTTCTTCTTCTTCTTCTTCTTCTTCTTCTTCTTCATCTTCTTCTTCTTCTTCTTCTTCTTCTTCTTCTTCTTCTTCTTCTTCTTCTTCTTCTTCTTCTTCTTCTTCTTCTTCTTCTTCTTCTTCTTCTTCTTCTTCTTCTTCTTCATCTCTTCTTCTTCTTCTTCTTCTTCTTCTTCTTCTTCTTTCTTCTTCTTCTTCTTCTTCTTCTTCTTCTTCTTCTTCTTCTTCTTCTTCTTCTTCTTCTTCTTCTTCTTCTCCTTCTTCTTCTTCTTCTTCTTCTTCTTCTTCTTCTTCTTCTTCTTCTCTTCTTCTTCTTCTTCTTCTTCTTCTTCTTCTTCTTCTTCTTCTCTTCTTCTTCTTCTCTTCTTCTTCTTCTTCTTCTTCTTCTTCTTCTTCTTCTTCTTCTTCTTCTTTCTTCTTCTTCTTCTTCTTCTTCTTCTTCTTCTTCTTCTTCTTCTTCTTCTTCTTCTTCTTCTTCTTCTTCTTCTTCTTGTCACGAAACGATCTCAGTGATTCCAGAAGTTAGTACTTGTAATAAGTTCTTCTGGTTATTGAGAGACAAGAGACTATGCCCTTAAACCAAATGTTACTTTTAAACCGTATTGATTTTAAACGTTTCCAGTCCTTAGTCCAGACAAAGCGACTGAACCTTGGGTAATATTACCTAAAACTTTACACTGTAGCTAGGAATTCTATTCTCATGCCAGTGTCAGAATGTTATCTCCTGACCAGACTGTAGAGGCCAGCGAACGGGGAACTTAGCATCACACCTGAGCTGGACCGTAGGTCATAAAGATTACCTAACACAGATTGAGCGGATTCTAGACATAGAGGCGACGAGAAGTTTAAAGTTTAACACGTCAGTGTAATTCTGGGGAGAACAGGTGTTTGGCAATTAGGAATGTTTTATCTTGGTCAAGGTCGTACTGTAGGCCGTTCACTGTGAGTGACAGGTCACTGGTTAGCCAAGTTGATCTGATAGTTACCTCAGAGGCAGGGCTTAAGTCATCGTCTTGAGGGTTGGGCAGAACCCAGGAAAGGGAGGAGTTTAATTTGGACAATAGATTGATACTTATACTTCGAGCCTGTGGAATTCCCGTCATTAATCGCAGCCTGCCGGCAAACAAACACAGGTCGACGTAAAGGTATATTTTACTGTCGTACTCTGGTTTGGCGATAGATGGAAAAGTTCCCAGGTGAATATTAATTTTAATCTTGTATACTTAGGTTAGGGAGTTAAGCTTTTAGTCTATACTACCTTTTCCTAATTTGTCTGCACATTCTGCTTGAAATAGTTCTTTGTGAATATTCAGTATCTCAGTTAGGGAACTGCTAAACTATTCCTATTTCTTGTATGTTTGTGTCACATGTTTTTCATTGTATGTTTTCATGTGTATAAAATAAGATGTGAACAATGACATTTGCTATAATGAAATGTAATTATATTGTTTTCACGATCAGCCAAAATATGTGCAGGGATGCTGCTACGTTTTGTGTGCCCACCATGTGCTCACTTAATGTGTTCACCTGAACAGGGGATTTATAACCCCAGGGGAATGATGATGGGTGTATAGAATTCACGGTCACTGAAAGATAATATTCAGGACAGCGTGCACATATAAATTGTTTGCGGGTTCAGCACATAACATGCGCCACATGTTTATGTCAAATCTATGTCAGCCAATTCGAAGTCTGAGTGAAGACGGACAACAGACTTAGAAAGTCAACTATCATGATATAGCATTTGAGGGAAGGCAGGATATGTGACGCCCATGTAAGACAAAAGAACTTCAGACTAGACTGGAGAGGATGTGGAATATGAGGAGGAGTGATGGGCTATATCTTATTATTATATGCTGTATTAATTGATACATGTATTCTTAGTGAAGTCAAGATACTACACGTATGTGTTTTGTTTCCATGATTACAGCGCCCATGTGACGATCAGTCCATGAAGTAGCCTACATTGTGTTAGACTCGGCCAGCTGGGAACGAGGTGGAGAACGATGTGGAGAACGAGGTGGGGAGGAAGTGGAGAATAAGCTGAAACAGGCAGACAACAGGCAAGGAAGAGTTGGACAAGCTTGACAGTTCCTCACGGCTGTCAGAGGCTTATAAGTTGAGTTAACCCCTTTATGTTAACCTTTTATCATCATTATCATACCACTCTAAACCCCGAGCTGTTTGTCTCGCTGAAACTTATCACTTATCACGTTAACCAGTCACTGTGTAAATCAACAAACTGGTAATTTCATTGTAGTAAATAAAGCTGTATGTCAAGTTTTAAACTACATCGTTTGTTAAATTCCAAGTGTATTCAGTCTTACCTGTTTAATTAAACTGTTAGGATAGAATTACATTTGGTGGGGGCTCAAATAATATAATAATTCTTTGATTATTCATAATAACACCGGGAAAAGGTAGATGACGGAGGAATCATTTGCCCTGTCTAATAAATCATTAAGTATAATAATATAGACATCTAAAATTCCTTGCCTTCTCTTGTGGGTACCAAGTTCAGCTAATGTTAATGTACTTAACGAGCCAATATGGCTGTTTTCTTGGATATCCAGGACTTTGTCTGAGAGCAACATAGCTCAGATTTTAGTTCGGTTAATCTGGTGGAGGGAATGTGTTGAGAGGAACATCCCTATTCAACAACATAAACATTTAAACCACGTGTCACGTCACACTTCTTCTTCTTCTTCTTCTTCTTCTTCTTCTTCTTCTTCTTCTTCTTCTTCTTCTTCTTCTTCTTCTTCTTCTTCTTCTTCTTCTTCTTCTTCTTCTTCTTCTCCTTATCTTCTTCTTCTTCTTCTTTCTTCTTCTTCTTCTTCTTCTTCTTCTTCTTCTTCTTCTTCTTCTTCTTCTTCTTCTTCTTCTTCTTCTTCTTCTTCTTCTTCTTCTTCTTCTTCTTCTTCTTCTTCTTCTTCTTCTTCTTCTTCTTCTTCTTCTTCTTCTTCTTCTTCTTGTTCTTCTCCTCCTCTTCTTTTTCTTCTGCTATTCATACCCCAATGGACAACAGGCCATCAACCAGCTCACACAAAGTCATCCTGTCCTTTGGTATCTTCCAGCTCCCCAATCTCTCTTTGTCAGTTGAGACGAGAAAGATAATTACTAAAAGCCGCATAAATCATATCTAGATATACTGCTGAATCATGAACAGTTAGTAGATTACTGAAAAAAATATTTAGAGATGAGGTTTTATAGACGAATGATGAGAATGCACTGAACAGATAAACAGAATAATGAGGACGTTATGAACGAAACGGATTCATGAAGATAACTGACTGCCCACAAGAGATTCTGGATTCTTTGTTCATGTCATGAGAATGAGAAAACTGGTGAACATCGTGACCGTAGGAAAGTTAGAGGGAAGGAGAAGCAGAGGGCGACCGAGAGAAGAGATGTTGGACAATTTTACATCAGGACAAAGGGATGGAATGTAGGAAGAAAAAACAAGAACTTCTACTTTCTGACTCCCTTCTTAGTAAGCCTTTTGGCAGGTCCCTTTTACTCTATGTCCCTGTGGGTCTCGATGTCCCTGTGGGTCTCGATGTCCCTGTGGGTCCCGATGTCCCTGTGGGTCTCGATGTCCCTGTGGGTCTCAATGTCCCTGTCTGTCCTGATGTCCCTGTGGGTCTCGATGTCCCTGTGGGTCTCGATGTCCCTGTGGGTCCTGATGTCCCTGTGGGTCCTGATGTCCCTATGGGTCTCGATGTCCCTGTGGGTCTCGATGTCCCTGTGGGTCTCGATGTCCCTGTGGGTCTCGATGTCCCTGTGGGTCCTGATGTCCTTGTGGGTCTTAATGTCGCTGTGGGTCCTGATTACCCTGTAGGTCCCGATTACCCTGTGGGTCCCGATGACTCTGTGGGTCCCGATGTTCCCGTGGGTCTCGATGTCCCTGTGGGTCCCGATGTCCCTGTGGATCCGGATGTCCGTTTGAGTCCCAATGTCCCTGTGGGTCCCGATGTCCCTGTGGTTCCTGATGTCCCTGTTGGTTCCGATGTCCCTGTGGGTCCCGATGTCCCTGTGGGTCTCGATGTCGCTGTGGGTCCCGATGACCCTCTGGGTCCCGATGACCCTCTGGGTGTTAATGTAAAGACTTCTTTTTCTTCAAGTCCACGCCTTGTGGCGTGGTTGTCATGTCCTCTCCACAACCTTCTGTCTCGTGTAAGTTATATCGTTCTGGGTTTTTTAAACCCAGTAACGTCGTCTTTTCAAACAATCTGTCCACAGTGAGGGTTGGCTGCGATGGACCTCCAACATGCCGTGTACCTTGTCCTGGTGTGCGCTCTCCTAGACTGCTGCCCGTCAAATTCTTAATGTTGTCCACCCACTTGCATCGTTGTCCACCTCTCGCTATCTCGCCTTCGACCTTTCCCTCCATCATGGCTTTTGAAGGTGTGTTATGTCTTTTAATGTGGCCAAAGTATTTCAATTGTCTATTTAAAAGAAGAAAAAAAATGTTTTTATTTAGTAACTTTCTTTTCGCGAAGCAGCTTACCGAAAGGTTAGAACACAGAGCTCTCAAGTAGGAAACTTGGAATGTTTAAAGTAAAAAGCCCCTTTCACGCCTTTAGGAGTATCGGGCGTAAGGAAAAAGCTCCCCCTTTTTTTACAGACTATCGGCACTAGATGGCTAATGTAGTCAGTATTACGCCAGCCATCTTTACTTCACAAGGACAGACTTGGAATGGAGTGTAGAAAGAAATCCCAGTCTAGACCCGCTGAAGCATCAAGCTCTACAATGTCCCCAAACAAACATCGGGACTACAGTCACGGAACATACGCGTGGCAGACCCCTTAATCTGAAGGCTCTTACTGGATGTCTCTTTCATTATTTAAGTCTTTTGGGACTTTGTTCTTTAAAACTTGTGTGCGTCACTTAGCTAACTTTGTAACGCTATTAACAGATTCAGTGCTTCTGTTATAAGATGTTTAATTTTGTTTTCCTTTTAATTCAGAAAGCTGGCTTTCGAAATTTCTCTCCTTCTTTCTTTCTTTCTTTCTTTCTTTCTTTCTTTCTTTCTTTCTTTCTTTCTTTCTTTCTTTCTTTCTTTCTTTCTTTCTTTCTTTCTTTCTTTCTTTCTTTCTTTCTTTCTTTCTTTCTTTCTTTCTTTCTTTCTTTCTTTCTTTCTTTCTTTCTTTCTTTCTTTCTTTCTTTCTTTCTTTCTTTCCTTCTTTCTTTCTTTCTTCTTCATCTTTGTTGTTGTTGTTGTTGTTTTTGTTGTTGCTGCTCTTAAGCAGGAGACCCGGGTTCAAATCCTTAGTAAGGCAGGGGATTTTTTTCTGTCGGGAACAAAATAAAATCCTCACCTGCGACAGCACTAGCCATGAGGCCATAACGCCTCAGGCTCATACACCCCTCTACCTCTTACAATCTTCCCCTCCCCTAAACTCCCTCTCCCTCTCCCCTTTTTCCCGCCTTAAACCTCAAAAAAGTCAAAATAAAATCAATAATTGGAGACAAAGAAATTCATTTTATATAATCTTTTGATTCACTGCAATTTGTTTAGTTCTTTCCCAAAATTCCACATTAGTTATTATTTCATAACATTTAATATCAACCTTCCTGCAAAAGTGTTAAAGTGCGTGTATGTGTGTGAGTGTGTGTGTGTGTGTGTGTGTGTGTGTGTGTGTGTGTGTGTGTGTGTTTCATACTAAAATAATCACATGCAGTGGTGCCTCGGTATACGTCCGCTCTGGTGTACGTCCTCATCCTTTTCTTCTTTCTTTGTTCACCGGCTGTAAGCATGTTTTTTTTTTTTTTTTTTTTTCTGAGAACGATTATTCATTCTTTATGTGCTTCATATGGGAAAGTATGTTGTGCGTCCTGTCTAGTGTAAACCCATGGATTAGTCCATGTCCAAGTCGATTAAAACAAAAACAAAATAACTCTACCACGTTCAACCTGCTGCTAGCCAGCCGAAGCCGCCAACAGTCTCCGGTTATGTTTGTGGTCTGTGTTTTTTTTTTCCCCTCCACTTCAGTGGCTAATGTTCTGATATTTGCGCTATCTCTCTGGCTTAGTCCCCCTGTCTCTCAGTGAGACCGCTCGATCCTTTCCGATGTCTGATTGTTTTTATCTTGCCCTTTTATTTCTCTGATGTTTCCAAAGAGAATTGACAGAGAAACAGAAACCAGATGTCAGAAAGCAAGTGCACTCACATACCAATAGTCACCATTATTAAGATATCCAAGCATAACTATGAGTGCAAAGAGACAGATTATTAATAGCATATTCATTCCAACATTAAGCTACCAGTGCCAGACATGGACACTATCTAAAGTCAATATACGCAAAATCACAAACCGCGAGATGAGGTGCCTGAGAAAAGCAGCCAACCTAACCATACGAGATCGAGTGAATAATGAAACTATCAGGCAAATTGTGGGAACCGCACCTTGTACTAGATTCATCGAGAAACAGCAGATCAAGTGGTTTGGCCATCTCGTTAGAATGCAGCAAGATCAAATACCATCACAAGCACTACATCTCAGAAGATTAGCTAAAAAAGCATAAGGACGGCCGCGGAAAACATGGATCGACGACATTATGCTGTTTTAGTCTCCAGAAGCCATGAGCTGTTAACCCTTAGGCTCGGTATTACGGATATTGCAACCTTTCGCCCTTGATTCTATTGTAAATACCGTAAATCTGGGAGACAATGTTACTTTCCTGCCTACCCCCGGGATTGAACCCGGACCACAAGGAGTTCGTCACCCGGTCTCAGCGCAATCCGGTTTAGCCAACTACACTAGAGAGCCGGGTATCGACAACATTAAAGACACTATACGCCTTTACGGAATGACAAAAGTCAGTGGCAGCCAACGTGCACTGGATCGCAAATTATTCCTCCCCACGCCGCTTAACGGCAGAAGTGGTTTATGATGATGATGATGATGTTTCCTAAGATTAGGAAGGGATTAAGGACTTATACAGAGAAATCGCTGTACGTCGGTTTCTCTCCTAGCTAAAGCTGTTCACTTTGCATCATCTCCTAGTAATTATAGACAGGACGCATCTAGATCCCGCGAGGTGTACCGACACAGTAACGGAAGTCACCTCTTCATGTATCACACTGTCTCAACTTTAAATCCCAGTTCATTGGCAATCTTCTGAATAACCATAAACTGCTTAACTGGAAGGAAACACACATAAGAAAGACGACAAAAGACAAATTATAGCACTTTAACCCGATTCTTTTTCTTTCAAAGTACATTCCAAAAGTCATGATCAAGTTAAAAATAATTATTTAACTCTGTAACCTTTTGGCATAGATTATTGAAATTTACCATGCAACCTGTTAATAATAATGTCCTTGTAAGAAAATAATTATGTCGGAAACAAACATCTAGTTTTTAGTTTGCCTTTTGCTGGTATTTGAAAAAACAAAAACCGTTTTAAAACCTACGGTCAACATGTTTACAGTACAGACTGCACACTGTTTTTGGAGGTAACCGGTGCGAGAAATTAAGAGGAGCTTATTTTGAACAGTGAAGTGGATGCGTGATGTACTGTCATAATGTTGTTGACGGGCTCATTAAACAGTACACGATTTGTGTCTATTGATATATTTTTGTTGTTGTTGTTGTTTAAATGGTACACACAATTTTAGTCTGACAAAGACCAAAGCAAGTTGTCGTTGTCAGAAAACTGCAGCACCTGTGTAATTATAATTTATGAAATCAAATGAACATGGGAGATCAAAGACCCCATGCAAAAATTCATGTTGATCAGTACGGTTTTCGAGATATCGGTTAAAGCTTTAGAGCACGGCTTTTGGAATAGACTATAGCAATTCAACCCTGGGAGAAAACTGCAGCACCTGTGTAATTATAAATTAGGAAATCAAATGAACATGGGAAATCAAAGACCACGTGTAAAAATTCGTGTTGATCCGCACGGTTTTCGAGATATCTGTTAAAGTTTTAGACCACGGCTTTTGAAATGGACTATAGAAATCTCAGTCAAGACCTACTGAAACTTCAAGCTCGATAGTGTCCCCAAATAAAGCTCGGGACCCCATCCACGGAACATACGCGTGGCAGAACCTTTAATATGTAGGATGTTTCTGGATGTCTCTTTCATTATTTAAGTCTTTTGGGAATGTGTTCTTTAAAACTTGTGTGCGTCACTGAGCTAACTTTATAACGTCATTACCTGATTCAGTGTTTTGCATCTGTTTTAAGATGTTTTAATCTTTTCCTTTTAATTCAGAAGGCTGGCTGTTCAAATACATGTATAATATCTTTCTTTCTTTCTTTCTTTCTTGCTTTCTTTCTTTCTTTCTTTCTTTCTTTCTTTCTTTCTTTCTTTCTTTCTTTCTTTCTTTCTTTCTTTCTTTCTTTCTTTCTTTCTTTCTTTCTTTCTTTCTTTCTTTCTTTCTTTCTTTCTTTCTTTCTTTCTTTCTTTCTTTCTTTCTTTCTTTCTTTCTTTCTTTCTTTCTTTCTTTCTTTCTTTCTTTCATTCTTTCTTTTTTTCGTTCTTCTTCTTCTCCGTCTTTTACTTCCTCTTCTTCGCGTTAACCGGCTATAAACTCAGGTCGAAAGTTATGTGCTCGTCCATCTCCAGACCCAAGTGTTGCATGCATATTCGTTTGATATATCTGGCTTTTTTGTTTGCAGACTCTTAATTCTTTGTCTCTCAGGCAGATGCCCTCAAACCTCTAAGGAAATATTCTCTGATTATTCAGCTGTTATCACATACTGGATACATGGCAGTGGAGCTGTTCTCACTAAAGATCCACAGATAACCAATTGCTGATGACTGAGCAGAACAGAGGGATTTCAACCGTTTTCAGATTACTGTTAGGAACTATACAGGTTCCGTGAATCAAGATTTGAGCATCTATTTATTCAAAACATGTCAACTGTACATGTTTCTATTTGGGGATTAATGCGCCAATTAATACATCCCTGGCCAAATGGTTAAACCGTTTACAATTTGCTCTGATAGGTTAATTATCGATCGAACTCTGACAATTAGTTCCACGATGTAATTATTTTTGAATTCCTTGCGATAATCACCGGAGAAAGAGAAATTCTACATTCTTTGGTCACGTGATGAGCAGGAGAAAACAGGAGTACATCGTGACAGTAGAAAAATTGGAGGGGAGGAGAGGCAGAGGAAGACTGACATAGCAGATGCTGGACAATCAGACATCATGGCATGTAGGATTATCTGTGTCAGAGTTGACTGAAATACATGAGACAGAAGGTTGTGAATAGACATGACTACAGACGCCACACGGCATGGACTATGGAAGATCATCTGTGTCAGAGTTGACTGAATGTACTCGAGACAGAAGGTTGTGGATAGACATGACTACAGACGCCACTCGCATGGACTTTGAGAATACCTGAAGATACGGAGTTTTTCTCTCTCACAAACGATGACGTAACAATCAACGTTTTATTTACGCACTAATTTTTGTCTTCCCTTCACTGAACTTTCAAGTCTAAGATTGTGTGTTCAGATAGCTCTCAAAGGGCTGAACGTTCTGCTCAGGAGAACAATTTTATTACGTGTTCCTTCCAGTGATGCTTCAGAATATTCTCGGGGAGGGTATCCTATAGTTACCTAATGTAACCTGCGCTGCAGTATAAATAGATAGTGTAGTCTCTAGGAAGCAAGTGATCAATCGATCACTGTGGCCCCTTCGGGGCTGCTATCAGGTCTCTATGGCGAAGTGGTAAAGCCATCTACCTCGTGCCTTGAAGGTCGTGGGTTTGTTTCATGTTCATTAGATGTGTGGAATTTTTACTAAAATCTCTTAGGATCGTCACTGGAGCTACGAAGGTCGTGTTATGTGTGACTCTCTCGGAAGGCAGGTAGCTGTTCCCGGAGACTGACTAAGCTATATGGGATAAAACCTGGTGCAAAGAAGTCGATCACTTTACCCGTTTCTTGGGTTTGCCATACCATCCTCGGATTTATAAATCGCAGTCTGGACGACAGACCCGCAAGGTTTATCCCAGATATACCCGTTCAGCATTAAAAAACCCGTAAAGGTGACATCGGCCAGGCATGGACTGCATTTTTATGCGGGTCAGGAGCACAGAAAAGGGTCAGTGGCGTTCAACCCAACAAGGAGCACAGAAAGAGGACAGTGGCGATCAACCTAACAAGCAGCACAGGAAGGGGTCAGTGGCGTTACACCCAACAAGGAGCACAGGAAGGGGTCAGTGGCGTTACACGCAACAACGAGCACAGGAAGGGGTCAGTGGCGTTCCATCCAACCAGGAGCACAGGATGGGGTCAGTGGCGTTACACACAACAAGGAGCACAGGAAGGGGTCAGTGGCGTTCCATCCAACAAGGAGCACAGGAAGGGGTCAGTGGCGTTACACGCAACAAGGAGCACAGGAAGGGGTCAGTGGCGTTACACGCAACAAGGAGCACAGGAAGGGGTCAGTGGCGTTACACGCAACAAGGAGCACAGGAAGGGGTCAGTGGCGTTACACGCAACAAGGAGCACAGGAAGAGGTCAGTGGCGTTACACGCAACAAGGAGCACAGGAAGGGGTCAGTGGCGTTACATCCAACAAGGAGCACAGGAAGGGGTCAGTGGCGTTACACGCAACAAGGAGCACAGGAAGGGGTCAGTGGCGTTACACGCAACAAGGAGCACAGGAAGGGGTCAGTGGCGTTCTACCCAACAAGGAGCACAGGAAGGAGCGAGTGGCCTTCAACACCACTATGACCGCATGACAAGCGAGAAACTTCCAGTGAAACAAAGGGCCACTTTTGAAACCACGATCAACTGTTGGTTTGTATTAAGGTACCTGACAACAGGCGGAGTGGGGTTCTAAAATAACCCATATTGGGACCGTTCACAGTAAGCGAATGGTAGGTAGATAAGTAAGTTCTACCCCACAATGACATCACCCAAGCGATAAACACCCGGTGACACAAGGTGCCATCATGCGGATTAGGATCACCCCTGGAGAGGTCCCGGAAACCCCATTCAGCCTTTTGGCTATATTTCAGGCCCGGCTATATTTAGGGCCCGCCGTAAAAGCCAGGGTGGGGCTTCAAAATAAAAATAAAAATGGTATCCCACATTGGCACAACGTTGATTATATACCAGTAAACAACAGGAAGCAAGACATAAACGGTTGTTTGCTCGGTCTTGACGCTGTACGAAGTATAAACCGTTTATAAAACTTGCTAATAGTTCACTAAAATTTATTAACAGGAAAGAAATCTTTAAAAATGCACAGTTGATCTCATAATGTAATCAGGGTAGATTTGTTTTTTTAACGCGGGACAAAAAACAGGGACATTTTTATTAGCGGGAATAACTCTGTAAATTCTTAACTTTGAGCTTTTTGTTTTGCTACGTCCCTTTTTACTTTTTTTTTCCCTCTGCACTCGGTACGTCTCATGAACGCGTTGTGCCAATCTTCAGCAGCCAGCGCCGCGTTCCTATACAAGTAGTAGCAGTAGCAGTCTAACTGTATAGTCGTATTTACTTTCTCTGAATGTCGATTGTTGCCCAGCCTGGATTGTGACCACTGGGTGGCGAATTGATATATAACAAGCTAGATGGATCACGGGTCGCCTGGGGTTAGAACATAGCGGAATCGAGAATACATCCCCACAGTAAGAGGAGAATTTCATTATTATAATGTACGCATGCATGGGTAACTTTTAATAAGGTGTAATATCTGGTTCGCTAGTAGACTGAATTACAGTGCTGCAAAATTGTGTTTGAATTAATTGTGTCACCAACACGATCTCCTGCCACAGACCTGTAATCAACACTTTTTTCATATATGGTTCGGTTGAAAAGTCTGGAATTCCCGAATGCCACCTTCTACTTAGCCGAAGCATTCTACTGTTCTTTCCACAATCTCATTTACGCAATTTTTTGTATGAAAGTATGCATGAAACAGATCAGTGAAACAGGTCTAAGTAGTAGTAGTAGATTTTGCTCCACCAGCACATCACACAAGCGATAAACACCCGTTGACACAAAGTGCCACCACATGGATGAGGATCACCGTGGAGAGGTCCCAGAAACTGCGTTCAGCCATTAGACCATATTTATGGTCGGGCTATATTGAGGCCCCTGGCAAGAGCCAGAGTAGGGCTTCAAACAACGAAAAATTGCATCTCACAAGGAGATGACTGGATTATGACTAGACGACGGGTCTAAGACGACCTGACAGGTTAAGACAACATCTTTTGGATGCACAGAACGGTACCCTTTAATCTATACTTTCCATGACTTTCCATGCTTTCCTGTCCTGTGCAATCTTCAGTGCAGTTTTCCATGTCAAAGATGCCACACTCAGGTCACTTTCCATCGTTTGTCTCCATGTTGTTTTTGGGCGCCTCTGTTTTCTCTTTCCCTCTGGTGTCTATGTGAGAGCTGTTTTGGCAGCTATATTATGATGCATTCTCATACCGAGGCCAAGCCACTTTCATGACGGTCATTAAATCTAGCCACTCCAGCGACAGAGTTCATACGTCTTTTGAGAATCGCTTTATTTCTATCCTGGGTTCACAAACACCAAGGAGACTATACTGTCAACACAGTTTCATCTAAAAACCTGAGTGACGGCCCTTGGCATTCACGGGCTACGCATTTTGAGCCATGTATTTTCATTGCACTGCATGAACATCGACGTGGCTGCTTCGGGAACACGTCAGTAAAGTGACCGTGTGTATTCGTGTGGTTTTGTTTGATATATGTAATGTGCTGTTGAAGGCTCTGTAACCGCGACGTTCACTTCTATTTATATTCGTTATACCGTAAAGCTCGCTGATCTACTTTTTATTCAGTTTTGTGTCACCAACAAGAGAATTATTTAGTGCTCTGCTCTAAGACATGGATGCAAGAAAGTTCAGCGGACAGCCACTACTTGAAGAATAACACATAAAGGCCCCATGTTGCAAGATCAGTATAGGCTGGCCGAAATGTTGAGAACACAAAGCTTTCATGTGGGGGACCTTTGTTCGAATTTTCGGAAAGGTCATGGATTGTGTTTGTTAGGAGCAGATATATAATACTAACCTGCACAGGCAGTGGTGACTGCACTAGCCACACGGCACTACGTGCTCAGGCTCAAAGATCCCCTACCCAGCTACCAACACCGCACAAGTGTCCTATCCAACGCCAGCGTCTTTTCTTCACCTCTGCTACACTGAATTATCTACTCTTAAGCTTTAGAAATTTTGTTTGAGGCTAGTTTACTGTAGCAGCTGTTGCTTTCTGATTGTTGAGTTTCCATTGAAGTCTGTGTTCATTGGTGATGTGTGATTATTTTGTGTGGTTTGTTTTCCTTTGTGTAATATATAATAATTGCCTACTTGATAATTACTTATATAACAAGCCGTGTTCAGGAGTAAGCTATGCATGTTTGTGTGTGAACAAGCTGAAATATTTTGTAAAATATTATCGCACAAGTAATAATCGTGGTGTAAATACCAGCACTTACAATTTTTAATTATAATATCAAATCAGTACTTTTGTATGGAGCGGAAACCTGGAGAACAAACTAAGGCGATTACTAATAAATTTGCGACATTCACTAACTTTTGCCTGCGCAGAATATAGATAATTAAATAGAAAGATAGAATCACTAATGTAGAGAGTTGGGATATAACTAAGCAAGCTTCAGTGTTCCAGAGGTTAAAAAAAAAAAAGACGTTGGCGTCGGATAGGACACACATTGAGAAAACTGGAGACAATATAACTAGAATGTCTTTGCACTGGAACCCACAAAAACATAGAATTAAAGGAGGGAAAAACAAACACGGAGAATGAAGTTAAAAAAATGGGGAGGACATGGGGAGAGCTCCGTGCGATATTAAAGGATAGAACGACTTGGCGTGAGTTGGTTGAGGGCCTATGCTCCATTGGGTGCTAGAAAGGCAAAAGAAGAAAAAAGGCCATAGTATTTAAACAATTATATTTTTTTTCAACCTATGTGAATTAAAATTTAAAAGAAAATTTACTGTTTTTATTTATTTTTTTTTTTTTTTTATTATTTAGTTTAGAGTGTGTTTTTGTTTTTCTTTTTTTCGTAATGTATACTTATGGTTGTCACTAATTGTTTGCTTTCTTATAGTTCATTGATTATGTATTATTGTAATAAATTGTAGGAGCACACGTTGTTAAAAACGGTGTTTTATTTGCATGCGGTACACAACAGTTGGCAATGTCAGCACCTTTTTAGGGCATTAACAGATTTTAACGATGAAAGATGGTATTTATTTGTCTATTTCATGACGACTTCAGCTGCAGCCTAAATTCACCGACCTCGAAGCTGGCACGTCTACTTGTGTATGTTTGCTGCAAGGTTTAACATAACATAACCCTTGACCCATTAGGGTCATGGAGGTGTATTGGTGGAAGCACTAGTACATAACACGTAATGCGGACCAAATTACCCACCTAGTGCTGACTGGTCTGTAAAAATATAGGTGCTCTTCCCATATACTCGATGCGCCTAAGACATGAAAAGGGATCTTTACTTTTTGCATCATCATCATCATCATTGTCATAATCATCATCATCATCATCATCATCATTATCATCATCATCATAAACCACTTTTGCAGTTTAGCTCCGTGGGGTGGAATAATTTGCGATCCAGTGCACGTTGGCTGCC
Organism: Candidula unifasciata; assembly: GCA_905116865.2. Lineage (NCBI taxonomy): Eukaryota > Metazoa > Mollusca > Gastropoda > Stylommatophora > Geomitridae > Candidula > Candidula unifasciata. The sequence continues at coordinate 299,982 of CAJHNH020005924.1, read as the reverse complement.
ACTGGCTAGTGTCATGCCGTGACGGCTCAGAGTGTCTTTAATGTTGTCGATCCATTTTTCCGCGACCGTCCTTCTGCTCTTGTAGCTGATCTTCGGAGATTTAGTGCTTTTTTTTTTACTAGCACATAAACCGGGCCACTTTCTATGTCGTCCGCTTGATGAATGAGTGTATTATAACTGAAACTTGTCTATTTCTTGATGTTGTCATTTCATCATTTCTTGATGTGGTCATTCCATAATTTCTTGATGTTGTCGTTCCATCATTTCTTGATGTTGTCCTTCCATCATTTCTTACTGTTGTCATTGTATAATTTCTTGATGTTGTCATTCCATCATTTCTTGATGTTGTCATTCCACAATTTCTTGATGTTGTAATTCCATCATTTCTTGATGTTGTCATTCCATAATTTCTTGATGTTGTCATTCCATCATTTCTTGATGTTGCTGGAATGTAACCCAGGACCGAACTCAAAGAAGGCGTTCTAATTGTATAGTCACGAATTTGTACAGATAATCCCTAATTGAGGCAAGATGTCAAAAGGCGAACGCAGTAACTTACCAACTCGCCCCACTGCTAAAACACCCAAGCATCACTATGACACTAAAACGACAACTGATAAATTGCATGTTTATACCAACCCTCTGCTACCAATGCCAAACCTGGTCCCTAACAAGAGCACAGGAGAAAAAGATCACGACGTGCGAAATGAGATGCTTACGTAAGGCTGCCAATGTCACAAGGAGAGACAGAGTTCGAAACGAGAACATTAGAGCAATTGTAGGAACCACTCCATGCCTGCAATACATAAAGAAGCAACAAATAGAGTGGTTTGGCCACTTGATGCGAATGCAAACCGACCAACTGCCTCTACGAGCATACAACGAACAGCACTACTGCCCTAGAGCAAGAGGCAGACCGAGAGTACTATGGATAGACAATATATCAGAGATCCCGAGGCAACACGGACTAACAACAACACGTGCAACACACCTGGCCCAGGATAGAAAACTGCGACTCCCCACTACGCTGTGAGGCAATTGTGGACAAGACAAGACAAGACAAGACAAGACAAGACAAGACAATCCCTAAGATTGTGAAACTAATACAGCTTCACTATATCGGCATCTCATGAGAATGAAGAAACTTGAGAACGTGATAAACAGAAACATTATAAGGAAGACGTGCAGATGATAACAGTGGATAAGCCTAAAGGTTTCTGTGCTACTGGTAAACCATACCTTTCATATACTAATTTATGCGGGATTTATCTGATAGAGGCATATCACTTATACACCACACAATGACTCGCATGGCTTCATTTTGCAGGTAATCCAGTAGTAACGAATCTTTAATAATGGCTTGCAAGGGAAATGCAGCCATTCAGCAATCAACCTCAAGACGGTAAACAGTGTTGCAGACAAACTTGAGTATGGCCTTAAGTTGTAAACAGTATATATATATATATATATACATAGACACTTATTTATTTATTTATTTGTGTACTTAATTATGTATTTATTCAATTTCTGTATTATGTTTGTAAGCAGATGCTGTGAGTTTTGAAAAGATTAAGGTTGGAGGTGTTGTTTCTGTTGTATTATAAAAATACACCACATTGATTAAATACCAATATGTAACAAAAATGATGCCCGGCTCTCTAGCGTAGTTAGTTAAACCTGTCTTTCGCGGCGGCCGGGTAACGAACTCCTTGTGGTCCGTGTTCACTCCCGGGGGGAGGCAGAAAAGCCACTTTTCTCCCAGATTACCGGTACCTATAATGAAATTAAGGCCGAAGGGTTCCGATATCCATAGTACCGAGCCAAAGGGTTAACAACTCATGGTTTCTGGATACTTAAAAAAAGTAACAGAATTGATTCTTCTATAAAATGGACACTAAATAACTACAAAAGTACTAATTAATTTTGTTATGTAAGAAAAAGAAAGACTAACATATGCAAACAAATACAATTACCAGAAAAAGAAAGAGAGAGAGAGAGAGAGAGAGAGAGAGAGAGAGAGAGAGAGAGAGAGAGAGAGAGAGAGAGAGAGAAAATAGAAATAAGTGAATAGAAACTATAAAACATTAAGAAAAAAAGAGAACAAAAAAGAAATGTGAAAAGAAATTGAAAATTAAATACTAACAGATACAGAGAAATATAAACTGTTATGACACTGTTTCTGCTCATGCTACTAATTGTAACCGCTAGGGAAAAAAATATAATGTGTGCGGAAAAAAAAAAAGTAAATCTAATCGACATATTATCCTCACTGCACGGCGAACTATTCATTCTGACTGTTCTCGAATACTCACCTTAGTAAATCTGGCAGGTGTAGCGACTAACGACACCAGACGTTTTCTTTTACAGATGACCTTGGCTCCCAGGTCGACCCAGCCTTTAGTGGGTACCGGATAAAGTACTAGGAAGTAAATGCGGCCTGTGTGATGCTGACCGCATCACCAACCAAGTACTGTTTGGTTTATGAAATATAACTGTAGCTCTATATACCCAAGAGGAGTCGCCGTGGCGGAGCGACTAGACGCTCGCCGCAGATTGGAAGGTCGTGGGTTCGCTCCTTGGTGGAGCCGGTCTTATTTCGAAAATGACCCTGGCTCTCAGGTCGACCGAGCCTTGAGTGGTGACCGGGTGCAGCCCCGGGAAGTAAAGGCGGCCGGTGTGATGCTGACCACACCTATCTTGTGCCGATGTGTCTATAAAAATAAAGGTCTAGCCCTATATGCACCATACGCCTAAAAGGGTGGAGAAGAGTCCTTTTCTTTACTTTATTATATTTCACATTAGATTTACAAGCAAGGGTCAGAAAAACTAGGCCTGCATGGCAAATCTAACCAATGACAAGAGGCCTTCTCGGCGAATCTAACCAATGACAAGAGGCCTTCTTGGCGAATCTAACCAATGACAAGAGGCCTGCATGGCGAATCTAACCAATGACAAGAGGCCTGCATGGCGAATCTAACCAATGACAAGAGGCCTGCATGGCGAATCTAACCAATGACAAAGGGCCTGTATGGCGAATCTAGCCAATGACAAAAGGCTTGTATGGCGAATCTAACCAATGACAAAAGGCTTGTATGGCGAATCTAACCAATGACAAGAGGCGTGCATGGCGAATCTTACCAATTAGAACGGGCCTCAAAACAATTTTTGGAAGAGGGCCTCACTGGGCCTAAGCCCTATTTTCGGGCAGCCCTAGTGTTTGTGTGTGTGGGTGCGCGTGCGTGTATGTATGCGTGTATGTATATATTTGTGCGTGTGTGTGTTTTTGAGCGAGCGCGTGCGGGCTTGTTATTTATATCCTTGTTTGCCACACTAGATTTCAGAATTCAGACCTCACCACCGGACTAAGCACCATTTGCAATGTTAACCTACCTAGCGGGACTGCTTCTGCTCTGTGTTTCGTCGCTTACAGCAGGTTTGTGTGTGTTCGTGTATGTGAGAGACAGAGAGTGTGTGTGTGTGTGTGTGTGTGTGTGTGTGTGTGTGTGTGTTTGTGTGGTTGTGTGTGTTTTAGTCTCCTTTTTAAAAAATTTAAACACAGCTTTATCAAACACACTTTACTTTGTTGTTGTTCATTGTAAACTTCATATTTTACAGATATTTTACGAATGATTATTGCATTTTTTGACACATTTGTATTTGGCAAAGTGTTACACACTTTACAAACATCTTCATTTTTACGCCTTGGTTTTAGAATTAGATATGATTAAAAAAGGTTAAAAACAATGGAGTACGTGGTATTGTTGCAATAAGAAGAAGATATTTGTGTTGGCTTCCAGGCCCTTATTGGAAGTGGGGTGTCGTTGAAGAGGGAAACGACAATAAACCAAATGAGTATTTGGTTTGTGTTAAGAAGCAACAAATCAAGTCTGCTGTGCAAATATGGAGGACTAGCAGTAGCGACACAGTCAGCTGATCTTAAGAAGTTACCAGCAGTTTTTGTTCTCCGAAGATGTAATTGCTTTGTGCCCGTTCACAGCATGGCTGCGATATTTGCACATTTCGGCCAACAAATCCGACTTCTGAGGACATTAGTTGACTGCGTTAGCCTTCACGGTACAGGGGGGATATAAGTTCGAATGAACGTAAATACAGCTGCACAGTTAGATCCTAACCATGGTATTTAAGCAATTTATAGTATTTTACGACTTGCTAAATGGGCACTTTTTTTTGGTTGGGTTAACTCGTTCAATCCAATGCAGACGTTACTTTAACTACCCCAAAATGTTTAGCTTAGTTAGTTATTTAGTTAGTTAGTTGTTTATTTAGTTTATTTAGTTAGGTAGTTAGTTAATTAATTGTCTGGCCACACCCCTTTTAACATGTTGTTCTTTCAGTCTGGTCATAGTTGCAGATTCACAGTCATTACTTGGTTCTCGCAAACTTCTTACTTCTTGCAGTTTTCAGAATAGTGCCGTGGTCCTTAGCTCGCTCGCTTCCTCTCCCCGCCCCCCCCCCCCCCCCCCCCAACAGTAGCTTTACCTGCAAGCCGATCAGGTTGCTCATTTTCTTGCACGACTGAGCAACCTGGCACAGATATATAAATTGAAAGTGTCATCATTGTTTAGCTTAAAAGCAATAAATAATTTGACCCTGGGAATTTCAGAACAGAAGCTACAAGACACTGGAAGATAAACTAGTAATTTAGTCAATAAAGAATGATATCATATGCTGAGCTGAGTTGATTCAAGAACAGACATCACAGCGCCTGGGGCATTTCCATAAGCGCTCCGCCCCATCTTCAGCAGCCATCTCCGAGTTCCAATACCATGTGCGCCAGTAGAATTCTGATTATACGTCTGTCTTGCAGTTCCTCTGAGCAGCAAATGTCGGCCAGATCCCCTCGTCACTGCATCACTTTCACCAGACTGTAGTGATCTATCTGCTCTTTCGCGTTGTACACGTCCTCCCACAAGGCCCTCAATATGTATGTCTTATCTTGCATCAAAATTCTACCAAGCTATGAACAGCCAGCCAGCCAGTCTGTCCTCCTGTTCATTTCCCACCATATTAGCATTTCCCGCAGAAAAAAATTTAGACAATACTCCTCACCCGTGACCTCCGAAGCGACGCATGCCATTCTGCACGAAGCAAGTCAGTTCTCGCTTTCTGAGTAACTTAGTCATGATTGTGTGTGTGTGTGTGTGTGTGTGTGTGTATGCGTGTGTGTATGTATGTGTGTGGCTATATACTCATGTATCAGAATCTTCTCTCACAGAAGACAGCTGGTAAAAATTATCATCTTTGGAACGATAAAAAAAAAACTCACGTTGAGATTATAGGGACTAAAGAATTAACATACCCTGACCACCACAAAGAGGATCTCTGGAAGCCACACGAGGATATAATAAAAAGGACTCCACACGGGACCAAGCACAGCAGGACGCCTCACTCGGGCGCCAGTCCTTCACTGTTCTGTTTTTACGGAACCGAATGCAAGACTCTTGCTGCACGTCCCCGTCGTGCACCACGGATAATGTCTCAAATGAGCATCAACAGAGTTGGCAGGAGATCTCGGAGCTGGCGGCCCCCAGAGGTGTAGTGTCCTTTCTGGCCGTCAAACGCATGGGTGAAAAGACTATCAAAACTCATTCGGAACAATTGTCAAGTCTGCTTGTCAAATGTACTAAAAATGACAACTTTCAGTTAAAAGTGTAGAGCGAACAGAAAACTGTGCTGCTGAGACTCAACCCTTGACCACGAGATTTACCCGCAGCCAAGACGAGTAACATCTCTTGTGGGTGGTTTCTTGCAGTCAGATCCTACCTACATACACTTTCTGTCAATCCTCAGCGTCGTCGTCACCGCGCTAAAGTACACAACGACAGCAACTTTTTATCTGCTGGCTAGGTAATAACGTCCGACAAAGTTAGATTTTACGGCACACAAGCAAGCTCAAAGTCCGACCATCATAAATCGTACCGATTAGTAAAAAGTCCTTATGTCCGTATACACTGGCCCTACTCGCCCGAGTGTTGGGACCAAACAGGTGAAGCCGCGCCTGACGCATGCATTCCCTATACTGTCGTGCTAAGGGCACAGTTGAAACTACGTTAAAGGTGTCTAACGTGCAGTGAAGAATAATGTACGTATTTGTGTGGCCACAAAAGTCCTGGACCTGCGGGCTGCTCCCTGCTAATCTCCGGAGGGCGCAGTCTGTTGGCGCGGAAAGCTCAATATACGGTTGTAAGGTTAAGCAGTCACGTGCAGGAAGTGACGATTGCTTGGGTGAGCCCAGAACCAGAGCATCATGTGTCGGCTCTGCATTTATGGAAACCTCCTTGGATGGCGGGAAATGCCCATGATCTGGCCCTGCCTTCCCTTGAGGGCTAACTGTTCCACACAGGGCTGCCCCAAAGGGGGTACTCCAGGGGCAACACCTGTGGAGAAAGGAACACAAAGGACACCACACAAATAAGGTAACATCTCGACTCACACAAAACAATGGCCACAGTCATCCTAGAAATAAGCCTGACATCTTCCCTCGAAGTCGGAGTACATCTGCACGTGAGGCAGGGAACAGCAAAGCCAGTGAAACTATTGTACACGCAAAACTTAGGTCCAGGTAAAAGCCAAAAGTTTAAGCAGACAATTAACCCTGACATTCCGCCGGAAATATCAGCCGGTGAACGAAGAAGAAGAAGAAGCTCAGCTGACTACCTACATGACCAGAGTGACAAGCTTATGGTTCATCGGACAATTGTTAGACTTTGGCGTTTGGCAGAGAGACACCAGCAAATGTTTATCAGATACATTGGCTTTAAAGGTATAAGACGTTCTTTTCCACTAGGGTCTCGGACCAGTCTACCGAGACCCATCTCCCATGACGTTCTGTTGCGTCCAGAATCTGCTCGAAGCTCTTTCAGTAGCAGTTGATTATTTTCTCCATCGAATTTTGAGAAAGTTCGCTATACGCTTCTTTACCACGACGTTTACTATATATACTGCATATAATAGAGTGTACATAAATAAAGATGCCTGGCACTGAAATAGTTCTTCTTCTACTTCTTCAGCATTCCGAGCTCTTGAGGTCTACTACTGCAGATATCACCCGCTTCGATTTACCTGTTGGTTGGCCATCTATTTCTAGTTGGTGGCACCAAGTGTTTGTAGGTCTGTCTGGGCATTATGTGGATATTATCTGTCCATTGTCTTCTTGGTCTAAATCGTGGTCTACGACCACTCAGCTCCCTTGCGTCAACAGTTTTTACCTCTCTGTCATCTGATCTTCGTTGATTATGCTCCAGCTATTTCAGTCTATTAGCTCTCATGATGACAGTGATACACTGTAATACAAACAGACTATGAATTTCTTTGCTACTTCTCACTCACCAATGCCCCCTTTATGTATCTTTGACGAGTCCAAAGATTCGTCGTAACGCTCTATTTTCGAAAGTATGTAGTAAGACTTCATCTCTTTTAGTTGTGCACCTAGTTTCAGAGCCATATAGAACAACTGGTCTTAGAACAACTGGTGTTATCATTATTTTGTAAATTTTTCATCTGGGTGTTGCGAGACAGACACTTTAACTTTTAGCTGAAACAGTTAATAACTGTAATGTTTGTTGTTGCTGTTATTATTCATAAACACATTAAAACGTATTAATTTTTTCTGATGATATCTAGATTGGCGCGTACAGACGGGAGAGATTAGTTGTGGTGGACATTCCCTTACATGGGCAATACCTCCAGACTCACCCAACACGAGGGAATCCGTGATATTCGTCACGTTTTGTTCTCCTTACTACAGGCCTATAAAAGTGCTGCTTTCCGTCTCTCATCTGGATGGCTATGGAGTCACCAGCCTGAGATACGTAGCTCGTCTCTACCATGTGACATCCACTGGGTTTAACGCCAGCTGCGTCACCTGGGCCGACACCAGACTAAACGGGATGAAACTTGCTTGGCTGGCTATCCAAGATTAGCCGTCTTGATCTCCGATATAGAGTGATGTCCAAATTTTTTCTTAACACTGTAATAGAGATAGAGCTAGACAATGGCAGGATTCTTCTTCTTCTTCTTCTTCTTCTTCTTCTTCTTCTTCTTCTTCTTCTTCTTCTTTTTCTTCTTCTTCTTCTTCTTCATTTTCTTTTTCCTCTTCTTTTCCTTCTTCTTCTTCTTCTTCTTCTTCTTCTTCTTCTTCTTCTTCTTCTTCTTCTTCTTCTTCTTCTTCTTCTTCTTCTTCTTCTTTTTCTTCTTCTTCTTCTTCTTCTTTTTCGTCTTCTTTTTCGTCTTCGTCTTCGTCTTCGTCTTGTTCTTTTTCTTCTTCTTCTTCTTCTTCTTCTTCTTCTTCTTCTTCTTCTTCTTCTTCTTCTTCTTCTTCTTCTTCTTCTTCTTCTTCTTCTTCTTCTTCTTCTTCTTCTTCTTCTTCTTCTTTTTCTTCTTCTTCTTCTTCTTCTTTTCCTCCTCCTCCTTCTCATCTTTCTTTATATTCTTCACTTCCTACAGTGGCTTTGTTGAAGTGTTGGGTGAGGGTTGTAGGAGTTGTGAGAATCTTCCTTGTGCACTTTCTAGTGCGCTGGAAAAGTTGTTCACTATTTCTGTATAGCTTTTCTATATGTAGGGATGGTAGTGAAGTTTTATTTTTTGTGTTTTTACTTACGAAATTTTAACAGCTAGATGAAAATAAAAATTACAAATCCAATGGTACCTCATTTAAGCCTGTAAGTCGATTCTAAGCGGAGATATTAACATTTTAGTGGCGGACACCACAACAGAAAAATTGTAGTGGAAATCCATGAAACATGGCTTCCGGCTGCGACCCAGTGAGATGAAATGACTCAATGTTTGCATTTTACGGCCATAACTTTTTTGTTTTTGAACGAATCCCTTAGCAACCATATATTGCTAAAATCGGGACAGTGAGACCTAACCGTTTATGCATGTCTCAATTACATGCACTACGATATGCGCCTATTTAACATAAGAAAATGTCTGCAGGCTGATTTATTTTTCATCTAAAACCTTATACATTTGCAGTTGTCTGCCAGCGAGCCTGGCTTAAAACATATCATATTGTGTGTCCTGGCAAGGCGAACATAAAGATCATATAAATGTGCCAATGTCAGTTGACGTGACCTAATTAACAAATACCGGAAACCCCCCCCCCCCCCCTTTTTTTTTGCAACAGCGATGTCACCCGGGGTGGTTTATCTCCGCACAGTAATGACACCTGAGGTGGTTGTTCCCCCCCCCCCCCCCCCACAGTGATGATACCTGGATGGCCGCACCCCCTTCCTGCTACCTTCTTTCCCTGGTATCTCTCCTCTTCCTTCTTTCTTTTTCCTTTCCTTTCTTTTTCCCCATGTCTCAGTGTCGACTTTCTTTTCTTAGTCTCTTTTTTTTTTTTTTAAATTCCCCTTTTCTCCCCCTGCTCCCTCTCTTTCTCATCTTTCTCTCAATCTTCTACTGCCCCTCCCCGAACTCTCCGTTCTATATGGTAGAAGAAAACAGGAGCCAACTGGTAGTACACGCCGTTTTCATAATAGGTCGGTGACAGTGTTAACAACAGGGCAAATACAGCCGGTGTGTTCATTTCTGGGAATCAGGACAGGTCGGATTTACTTTTCTTTCAAAAATGACCTTGGCTCCCATGTCCACCCAGCATTGAATGTAAGAAATAGATCTATAGCAGCCACACGCGGACAGCCAAGCATGGGAGGGTTGCCAATGGGATTTTTGTCAAACCTGAAGCTAAGCTTATGTCAAGAGGTGAATTAACTAAACCCTGCATAGTAGACTCGTCGTGACGTTGACGTCCCTAGCGGGCAGGTCACATTTCAAATTTAAACCAGTCCGGTGGGTATATAGTCAATTATTTTGATATATACCTCTATCTGGTGGAATAGATATTTCTATACCCTCTAGTTGTTTTGAAAAGTCTACATTTTCAAACTTGCAACTGTGGGATAGATATTTTCTGGAATAATATTCCGAATTCCTGGAAACCTTTTTACTCCTTGGTGTACTTATACGGGACTTTTTTTCTAGAGACGCAAAGCGAGATCAGGCCGGGTCATTCTTTGCCTGACTTCCTAGGTGTGCAGAAGTATGTCACCTCTCTGATTAAATCTTGGCGCATTCAAAATACCAGTTTAATCTTTGAAGGATTCCTAAGCTTGGGTAAGTTGATTATAGTTTACAAGTACCATGATATATGTCTCTATAAAGTTAACCGCTGCTGCAGGGAGGAAAGATTCAGCTGTGTGACCGCACAGAACTAGGCCGTTCTTGGTGTCCAGACACTCAAGCCCCTGAAATCAAACCTTTCCCTTCGCAGGCTAATAGTTTGTGCCCTTCCTGACCCACACCATTATACATATATTAAACTCAGCAAGTTAATTATTCTCTAACCAGCCGACAGAGTTTGTGTCAAATAGCGGACATATTTAACTGGGTCACACTTCAGCCAGCTAGGCACTGTGACGTTAGAGGTTGTTTTTTTAACACAACAACACTGGGTGTGCAGTGGGCAGAATGTGGAGGTATAAAAAATATATATGTGAGAGAGAGATGGGATGTTTATCTACAAGTGCAGAGGTGGCGAGGAGAGTTGATGTTCTATGTTTCATAGAGTCTATCTGTCTCCACTCTGCTACTCGTCTTTTGTCCCTGTTACTGACTGAACAACAGAGATGATATTTAGAGACTTATACTGTCTCATTATCCTGAAAACTCTCCTTTGAATGATTACTAATGTGGATGTTAATAAACTGAGCTTGACATTTAACCCCTGAGATGACTGCTAATTCTGAGTTCCTTCTTGATACAGGATGGTATCTCCTTGGAGGCCAGGCAGTGAATCAGCAGACCACAAAAACACCTACAAGGAAGTCACCAATGTATACGCCAGTGGTGGGCATCCAATTGTAAACCAAACTTTTGTCATCCATTAGGGAAATCCTCCAGTTGGTCTATGGACAACATAATGGGTGTTGTACCTTCACCATCATTTATCCGGAAGCTTGTTTGTGTCTCAAGTGATTGACTTGGTACCCGAGATACTCTCCAGGAGCTTGGGTGTATCACCAGTGTTCGAGTGTCTAGTGTGGGACTGTCTTCAACGTAACAACACAGTGACTGAATATTCAGCAAGTTCAAGAAACCAGGGATTCAGATAAGTGTGGTCAATTGGTTTATTGCCGGGCTTCAATGTTAATCGTCCACATGATCATGATGATGATCTAGGCGGACCTTGGGAATCTCTTACACATTCAGTCAGATCTGTTTTGAAGTTTTTGTCCTTCCTATCACTCTGGGTTCTTGAAGTTCTTTGCTGATTCTTATATAATATATGTGTTGCATTTCTTACATGTTCAGAAAGTTTCATTATTGACATTATTCACTGTTCAAACTGTCTAGCTTTTATGTTTGTGTGATTAGTAAGTTTAATCTGTGTTAACATGGCTGTGATAGTATACTATCATAGCCTGGAGGCTTTCTTGTTATAATAGTGGGGGTGTCCAGCCAAGTTGCGATTAGGATTAGTAGATATTCTGTAGTGCTAGAACTTAAGTTGCCCTACTCCTAAAATAAGTTGAGCGTATATTGGCCACTGGATATCCCTTAGACCAATTCGAGCCGACGCCTCAACATTATTTTATTTCAGAGTTCTGTTGGTTCTTAAGGAGAAATCCTTAAATCAGGCACGCGACACGAGCGGTATGTGACAGCTTACCAAAAACCCAAGCAATATATAAGAAAAAAAAATTGACAAATAGTACATATATTATAGTTAATTTTATAATTACGAAATGAAACATTTACCCACTTTTATATAAGGATATATATGTTAAAAAAAAAAAAAAGATTCCAAAATCCTAACCCAAGGTGTCGTAAAAAAAACCAGTTCTTGGGGAAAGCCCAAGTACTGGCAGGCCTGATGAAAGGGATCGCTGTCAGCGCTGCTGTTGTTTCTCGGCCACTTAAATTTACCAATTCCGACTGAAAATTCCGTGGATTCTAAATAATAACAGACGCATTAAAAAATGCTACAAGAGTTGTAGATGTTTAAAAAGTAACTCACTAAACTTTAATAATTTACTAAGTATCTGAAGTTAATTACTAAATAATAATCTTAGAAAATGCGCAATGATGGCCCAAATTAATTATTGGGATTTGAGGGTGATCAGGAAAAAAAATATCCAACAGAGAATGCGAAGGGCTCTAAATAATGACAGATGCATGAACAAATGCTACAATGGTTGTGGATTTTTTTTTTAAATGATTAAAATAACGTTAGCTAATTTAATAATTATTTTAAGTTAATTATAAAGCGGGAAAAACGGTCTCCTAGTGCAAACATATTGAATTTAAAGTCAAAACAGTGATGCCACTAAACAATTTTTTTAAACATGTGCTGTATTGCCAATCTTTGTGTAATTTTCCAAACTTATATAAAAATTAACGCAGAATTCAAAAATACAACACACTTTGCGATAATCTGGCTAATTAAAAAGATATTTACGAAATTACTTACCGTTATTCACTGCGTGCTGCCCCCCCCCCCCCAAAAAAAAAAATCGTTTTATTTTATACGCGTCAAAACCATCTCAGGTCAAAGCCTGGCATCTCTCCAATAATTTCTAATAACTTTTCCGATTTTATCTTTCACCTAAAGAGTACAGAAAAATAATTTCTGAATAACAGACAATTGGTTTTCAAATTTTCGGGTCGCAATCGCGTCTATAGATACCGACGAAAATGTATAGCAAAATAAACGAAACAAAACGATCCATTGCTATACCTACTATATGCATGGTCAATCATTGTCCTTTTATTGCTCTGTATCCGTTATAAAGCTGTTGTGTGCAATATATGGGAAGGGAAGTTCATTATTGAACGTAAAACTTGGTGCGGTGCGCACACATTAAACGGAATGTAGAGAGAGAGAGAGAGAGAGTAACGGTGGACTCTACGACGCTGTGAAGAAGGCCTGTTCTAGTCTGGATGGTTCCAGGCTGGTCCTGCATAACTGTGTTACGCTGGCGGAAGGTGTACGGCTGTCTGTGAGTGTTGTTACAGTGGCCGCGCCAGCGTGACAGTCGCTCGTGTGGTGAGATTATTTAGATCTCAATTACGTGTCAGGCCGCAGACGGAAGGTCTGGACAAGTTTCACAATGTACTATACATCGGCCTGTATGATTCTGCTATGACAGTGTACCCAAGGGATGGGTGTCATAGAGGTAGACACATAATCACGAGTAGTGAGTTGGCACGAGCAGGTAATGTTTGCTCTTAGTTGACCACGGGACAGGGTGGCAGTAGAAGTAGCCCAGAGCGTCCGTAGTGTGTGTTGCCTTGCCAGTAGGAATGACTGTGGCGGTGTAACGTTTTATTCTCGTGATGCCTTTCATTGTTTTGGTGTTGGAATTAGAAATACATTAATTCTGTTTTTGACGTTCAACATGTATCCGGCGTCCTTTATTGCTGTTGGGCGGGAATGGTGACTTGTTACTGTAACACTATTCAGCATACCATGGATACTTGGCAAGTGTGCGGTGTATCAAGCGAACATTCGCACGCGTCAATAACTTTAGTGTGGCTCTATAGATTACGAGGGTATTCTCGTTATATGACCAAACCATTTTATCTGTTGCTATTCCATAAGGTGAATGAATGGTTTCCGTCCTAGTTTTTACTTGGACGCTAATTACTAAACTGTTTCATCAGTGTTTCAATATAATTGTATGAATACACCATTTGTAGATGTTTGCTCTTAAGACGCAAGTTAATAGATTTTATCAGTGATGTTTGCTCTTAAGACACAACTTAATAGATTTCATCAGTGATGTTTGCTTTTAAGACACAACTTAAAAGATTTCATCAGTGATGTTTATTTGAGTGTGTGTGTGTGAATAAATAAAATTGGAAATCATAATAAATAAACGTTTGTTACTGAGTGAACACAAGTTTCTTATTGACTTAGATCTGTACCTGAGTTATTTCTTAAGTGATACTTATTCCTCCTGTTAGGGCAACTGAAAAATAAAAACACACACTCACACACTATTTAAGTAAAATAAAACAAACGTCACATACTGATATTGTATCTAAAAATGTGAATTGCATTGTAAAACATGTAAAATCAAACTAAATTTAAAATATCGTTCTTTGTGCGATCTCAAATGTTTGCACCTTTTCAAGTATTATTTTGTCTTGCAAATGTGGTTTGGTCTAGCGATGAGTATGTCATCATCATGTTGCAGGTCTTGTGCAGAACGTCGCTCTCATCACTGTCTGCCTGAAAGAAACTTGGTCTGTAGCAAGCTCTCCCGCCTCATGTACTTTCTTATTCAAGGAGTCACTTATATTCTGTGCCCATCTTCGTAGTGGTAGGCCCTTGCCTCCGCCCCTCCTACCCTTCCCTGTACCACACCTACTGCTATTATTTTTTTTTCAAATCAGCCATGTCTTGCAGACTGTCTGAAGACAGGGGCGCCTTCTAGAGAAACATCTGAAAACATTGTTAACAACAAATCGGTACAGGGGCTAGGGGCTCCCCCAACCATCAAACCAATCTAATGTCGCTTCTGATTTTCCGGAACTTTTTTCCCAAGTTCAACTCGCGAGCCAATCCGCAAAGCCAAAAGGCAGATCCGTACAATCCGTATCCACGGTCAGATCGGGATTCTCAATTCAGATTCTCAGTCCGGATTCGCAATCCGGATTCTCAATCCCCAATCCGTAAACCGGTGGATCCGAAGCAAGCTCTACGATTCAGGGTCACTAACTACGTTGTTGTAAAAATGGGCACTAAGTATCGTTCTGTATACAAGGGCCCTAACCTAATATATATAAGGGTCGTGTTCACAGTAGTGTATCCAGGGCCACTGACATTCGGGTCAATTATCCATATTTTATAAACTGAGAAAAGTTCATCAAGAATTGTAACTAACCACCCCTTCTTGTTTAAATAAGAACGTTCTACTAACATGTTCAGAAGAGTGGAGCTAATATTCATGTCGTTACCAGGGACACAAACTAATTGCTCCCTTACCGGAAAGGACTATATGTTTGGTCTGTACAGGCAGCCCAATTATAACCTCCTCTAAAGGTGAACTAGGAATCTGGGATATACCCTGTTGGTCTGCCACCAGCACTGAGAGTCTTAACAGTTCTTCATTTTCTGTTGCTCTGATGCACAAATTAGGTGGGTCTTTTTAATCTCGTTGTCGGACTTTACAGGTATCAGCCTCAAGGGGTAAACGGGAGGCACGCTCTTTCCTACTGCCTGTCTAACCCCTCAATGGAGCATAGGCCCTCAACCAACTCAAGACAAGTCGTTCCAGTGCAAGGCACGGTACCAAAGTATATTGTAGGCATGCGATAAAAATTAAGTTGTTAGAAAAGTAATTTTCCGTCTTTACGCCCAACAAAACTTTGCTACTGACGGCACAGTTCTGCCGGATACACCGGATGGGTGTTGTTGTTACGGGTGGGTGTTGCTATTACATGTGGGTGCTGATGTTACAGGTGGGTGTTACTATTACGGGTGGGTGTTGTTGTTACGGGTGGATGTTACTGTTTCGGGTGGGTGTTTCTATTACGGGTGGGTGTTGCTGTTACGGGTGGGTGTTGCTGTTACGGGTGCGTGTTGTTGTTACGGGTGGATGTTACTGTTACAGGTGGGTGTTCCTATTACGGGTGGGTGTTACTGTTACAGGTCGGTGTTTCTATTACGGGTGGGTTTTGCTGTTACAGGTGGATGTTACTGTTACAGGTGGGTGTTGCTGTTACGGGTAGATGTTACTGTTACAGGTGGGTGTTGCTGTTACGGGTAGATGTTACTGTTACAGGTGGGTGTTGCTGTTACGGGTGGATGTTACTGTTACAGGTGGGTGTTGCTGTTACGGGTGGATGTTACTGTTACAGGTGGGTGTTGCTGTTACGGGTAGATGTTACTGTTACAGGTGGGTGTTGCTGTTACGGGTGGATGTTACTGTTACAGGTGGGTGTTGCTGTTACGGGTGGATGTTACTGTTACAGGTGGGTGTTGCTGTTACGGGCATACTAATTGTAGTAAAAGCAAACCCTACGGGGTATGTTGTATTAAAGAAAAAGTGGAGATAACTGTTACGGATACTATGAAAATCGACTCCTCTATCCTATCTCTACTCCACACCTACAAGAGCTCCAACGAACATGTCTTGGTGAGTGTAGGCCATCCAACACTCAAACTGCGTCATTAACATTAAAAAAATACAGAAAAAGTTCGTTAGACGGCGGCTAAGACCAATAGTGTTCATGAAGTCTAAATCAGTATTAACAGTAAAACTAGGCACAGTAACTACAAGCCCTAACCCGAATCGAAACAACTAGAACTGTAATTATCGTATCAAACATCTGTTCATTTTACTGAACACAAAACTTATGTGGTTTACAAATAAAAGTTCAATAACAACCAACATCGTGTTTACACAGGCACGCGCTAAGCACTTCAGCTATCGAAATAAATAGTCTCTCCTATCGACATAAAATCAGATGTCTCTGAACCATGATACACACTTATATCTAGCCCTACACAGTTTTACTACTACAGACAAATTAAGAGTTAACTATGGAACCATACCACCGCTGTAATCAGTCAGACAATCCCATTTGTCTCCACTCATTCGCCCGCACCCACGCTGTTTTGGGGCATGTACGGTGCTGCCACCGCTGCAGTGACTGCAGGATCAGAATACGGAAAGCAAAGCAGCTCATTTTCTGGGTGCCTCGTTCTTTTTATAGACAGCGTGACTCCCTAGGCTGCCAGATTTTAATTCACTTGCATCCTAATCAAATCGAATTTATAAAGGCTTTTTGGCGTCCTACAAAATATCCTCCTACCAAGTTTGTTGGCATCCTGACAACTACACAATCAATAACGGGTCATTGTCTACTAATTCTTCTACAACTCCTTTTCTGCCCTCCGTCACGTTACTGGACATAGCCATCTGCAACAAAATCATTCTCCTGACATGAAGTAATCATTAGTTTCTTGCAGTGCTATAAATATACACCAAAAACAAAAATAGCTTACACTGACGTGAACAAAACATGGCTCGTCCCAAGAAAACCGAATCATGAACATTTATGTTCTAAGTAGAAAATTACGTCAAGGACGGCTATAATCATGGAAACGTTGTAAACATGAGTTTCATTCCAAATACCACAATATAAGCAAAACCATTACAAACCCCCAACCTCCACAATGGTGGCGATATGCTTTGGAACATATAAACATATACGTTTATTTCCGAGACACAACTACATGCGTAGAATAATTACAAACCCATTTAATCCGCTCCTCGGTAAAAAATGTCATAAAAAATATATCAAATCATCACTGACATACAACAGGCAAAACTGCAAAAAAATCAAATACAAAATGACCAACTAACATCAGGATTCTTGACTAGTTGAAACTCCTCTTCGATGTCTGGGTATTCTTTCCAGATGTGTTCTCTCAACTCCTTGTTACCTCGGCCACCAGGCTTACAAAAGATTATGCTTTGGGCGAGACTACAATGGACTGGTCGGACCTACCTCAGCTCTGGGGGAGCCTACGATAGACTGGTCGGACATCTCTCGGCTCTGGGGGAGCCTACGATAGACTGGTCGGACATCTCTCGGCTCTGGGGGAGCCTACGATAGACTGGTCGGACATCTCTCGGCTCTGGGGGAGCCTACGATAGACTGGTCGGACATCTCTCGGCTCTGGGGGAGCCTACGATAGACTGGTCGGATATCTCTCGGCTCTGGGAAACCTACAGTTTCAGACATTCTCCAACTGTCTCAACCGCGTGGCTCACGAGAGACATAATTCTTCCACCACCGCCTCAGCCGCATTGCTTTCGAATTAAATTTCCTACTATTGCCACCACCGCTTGGATTTCAAGAGATATTTTGCATCCATTGCCGTCATCAAGTGGATTTCAAGAAACATAAATTATTAGCTCAGCTTCAGAGAAGTTGATGATGGACATCGGACAATACTTCTGTCGAAGGTCTACTTATGGATGTATCAATCATACCTCGGGGAAAGGCCTACCAGTGGACGTATCGGTCAATATCTCTGCCGAAGGCCTACAAATAGACTGATTAGTCACAGCAATGTTAAAACACTTCATGGCAAAACTGGGCTCGGTTGATGTACTTTACACCAGGCGCAAGGCAACACACTGTACAATACGCACAGACAAACACCCACTATATATATATATATATATATATATTATATATATATATATATATATTATATATATATATATATATATATATATAACAAAAAGAAAATGTGCCCCAGCAGAGTATTTAATGACGCTAATAATGGAAGCCCTACCCCCTCCTATGCGTAGTTAAGATCGTTAGCTAGAATGAGAGACTTGTTGCCCAGTGTCTAGTCGGAGTACAGATGCCACTGGTATGCACTTGATAATGAATAGATGTTGTTAATAATTCAAAATTCCATAAAAACATGACTGTAGTTAAATAAATGTAGAGCTGTGTATAAAAATAAATGTGTTTTCTGACTCTCAAAAAAGTCACCCCCCCCCCCCCCCCACCCCACCCCAAGAAAAAAAGCTAAGGTGTACTTTAAAAAAAAATAATTAATATAAGACCCTGTCTTATTTTCTGGAAACACGATTTATTGTGATCAGGGTCGAAACTTCTTTAGGGGGATCGTTAGACCGTCCTTAAAACTTTTCTTTTATCCGCATTAAAGCTGTTTTTCTTGAAGTAGCTCGCCTTTGAAGATTTTGACAGCCTGTCGTTGTTCTAACATGCTGACTTCACGACCTGGTCAGTTTAATAGGAATATTTAATTAAGAATTTCCTAGATGCAATTAACATGTAATGAGTTTTGCATTGATTACTTTTTTTAAATTTCGAACTGTAGTATCTCGTTACCACTTTAAAATACTGAATATTGACTTTACATCATCGTGTAAGAGAAAATATATTTTGTGATAATAAAGTGTGAAACTTGGGAAAAATTATGGGTAATATAAAAGAAGCTGTAGAGCTGTGCTACGTTACGAGCTGAAATACCTACGGATATACGCACTTTGGTATGTTATTACTGTCTACTTTTGTGTGTGTGTAACAATTTAAACTCTAGCAGAACATTGTTTTATTATTTTTAATTCTAATGTCAAATCAGTACTTGTGTATGGGGCGGAAACATGGAGAACAACTGAAGCAATTACAAATAAACTACCGACATTCATTTCTGGTGCCTGCGCAGAATATAGGGAATTAAATGGTTTGATAGAATAACTAATGTAGAGCATTGGGGGAGAACTAAGCAAGCTCAAGTGGACTAAGAGGTGAAGAAAAGATGTTGGTGTTGGATAGGACACACATTGAGAAAACCGGAGAACAATATAACTAGAATGTTATTGCATTGGAACCCACAGGGGCATAGGAATAAAGGAAGCCAAAAAAACACATTGTGAAGGGAGCTGGAGAAAGAAGTTAGAAAGATGGGGAGGACATGTGGAGAGCTCCATGTAATGGAGAAGGATAGAACGACTTGGCGTGAGTTGGTTGATGGCCTACATTGGGTGCTAGAAAGGCAGAAGAAGATGATGTTTGTGTTGAATATCCACACGTGGAATCCTGGGTGCCATAAAAAAAACAGACCTACCACCACTCAAACAAGCGTATCGTAAACGTCGGCTGATAATGCATGCCTATTTCGAAGTCTGAGTGTATCAGTCTGACAGGGGAGGAACCAGCAGCTTCCTTACAAATAAGCTTGATATTTAAAACGGATGTGCACGCAAACCATATATTCTGGAACCAGCCCAAGTCCAGAAGAGGAAGAACAAACAGAACTTTTCACCAAAGTTCTCTACAGACGGCCAACGCGAAAGAAGCAGAAAAGTGTTGAATTAACACACCTTCCCTCCGCCCTCCCCCCAACAAAACATCATCATGGCTTGGGCACATGAGAAGAGAAACGCTTGTTGACACCTTTGTTTGGGTGGGGGCAGGGAAATAACAGCTCATGGACATGACCAGAGTGACTAAGAAAACCTGCACGTCTTAAAAAGTCTTCCATACTGGAACATGGATGACAGAATGTTTATTTTTATTTTTTTATCGCTTTTATTTTTACATGCTTCTTATAACGCTTGTCACAGTGTGTATTTGTTTTTTCCTGTCCTGACTCTTCCTTTCGTCTGTGTTTTCAACGGTCTATGGAAATATATTCCTAATAATCCATCTCAATTCATGTAATATTCATGTCCCGCTTGCAAAAGCCTTTCTATCGTAGTAGAGGCCTCCCTCAGCATTAACCACCTATATGTTAAAGACAACTACACAATGGCGGAATAACTCAATTCTTGCAACAACAACAACAACAACAACAACAACAACAACAACAACAAAAATTAAGTAAGCCAGTTAGCTTTCGATAATTTAAGAACCGACAGCACAGCATTCGGGTCATTCCCATAAGAACTACCTCCCTATCTATAGAAGCCAGCGCAGAATTCCAATATCTGTGGTCCTAGGAGCAGTCTGATTATCTGTCCGTCTTGATTTACCTCTTCTATCAGTTCGTCACTTATCGCAGTATCACTCTCAGAGTGATGATGTATTTGCTCCTCCAAATTTTACGCTTGCTCCTGTAAAGCCCTAATTACGTCTTCCTTATCATGCGTCAATATTCGAAAGAGTTGTGCAGAGCGGCCCATCTATCCCTTAGTTTATATCCCCACACACCAGCATTTCCCAGAGAACCAGACAGGAAAGATACTCGACGGTGATTTGAGCAGGCATCAAACAATAACTGAAGTGTCAGAGAGTGCAGAAGTATCATCAGGCCCGATTTCATAGATCACAAGAAACGCAGAAGTATCATCAGGTCTGATGTCAGAGATCACAAGAAGTGCAGAAGTATCATCAGGCCCGATGTCATAGATCACAAGAAGTGCAGAAGTATTATCAGGCCTGATGTAAGAGATCACAAGAAGTGCAGAAGTATCCTCAGGCCCGAATGTCATAGATTATAAGAAGTGCAGAAGTATCATCAGGCCTGATGTAAGAGATCACAAGAAGTGCAGAAGTATCATCAGGCCCGAATGTCAGAGATCACAAAAAGCGCAGAAGTATCAACAGGCCTGATGTAAGAGATCACAAGAAGTGCAGAAGTATCATCAGGCCTGATGTAAGAGATCACAAGATGTGCATAAGTATCATCAGGCCCGATGTCATAGATCACAAGAAGTGGAGAAGTATAATCAGTCCTGATGTAAGAGATCACAAGAAGTGCAGAAGTATCATCAGTCCCGAGAGATCATAGAGAAGTATCACAAGAAGTGCAGAAGTATCATATCATCAGGCCTGAATGTCAGAGATCACAAGAAGTGCAGAAGTATCATCAGGCCCACAAGAATGTCAGAGTATCATCAGGCCCTGAATGTCATTGATCACAAGAAGCGCAGAAGTATCATCAGGCCCAATGTCAGCCTCACAAGAAGTGCAGAAGTATCATCAGAGAGAAGTATCATCAGGCCCGAGGTCAAGTGATCACAAGAAGTGCAGAAGTATCATCAGGCCCGAATGTCAGAGATCACAAGAAGCGCAGAAGTATCATCAGGCCTGAATGTCAGAGATCACAAGAAGTGCAGAAGTATCATCAGGCCCGAATGTCAGAGATCACAAGATGCAGAAGTATCATAGCCTGATGTCAGAGATCACAGAAGTGCAGAAGTATCATCAGGCCTGAATGTCAGAGATCACAAGTGCAGAAGCGCAGAGAAGTATCATCAGGCCTGAAAGAGATCACAAGAAGTGCAGAAGATCACCCCAATGATAGATCACAAGAAGTAAGTATCATCATTCCCGAATGTCAGAGATCACAAGAAGTGCAGAAGTATCATCAGCAGAAGAGATCACAAGAAGTCATCATCAGGCCTGAATGTAAGAGATCACAAGAAACGCAGAAGTATCATCAGGCCTGATGTCAGAAATCACAAGAAGCGCAGAAGTATCATCAGGCCTGAATGTCAGAGATCACAAGAAGCGCAGAAGTATCATCAGGCCTGAATGTCAGAGATCACAAGAAGCAGAAGTATCATCAGTCAAGATGCAAAAAAAGTCACAAGAAGCGCATCATCAGGCCTGAATGTCAGAGATCACAAGAAGTGCAGAAGTATCATCAGGCCTGAATGTCAGAGATCACAAGAAGTGCAGAAGTATCATCAGGCCTGATGTCAAGAGATCACAAGAAGTGCAGAAGTATCATCAGGCCTGAATGTCAGAGATCACAAGAAGAGATCACAAGCAGAAGTATCATCAGGCCCGATGTAAGAGATCACAAGAAGTGCAAAAGTATCATCCGGCCCGAATTTCAGAGATCACAAGAAGCGCAGAAGTATCATCAGGCCTGATGTCAGAGATCACAAGAAGCGCAGAAGTATCATCCGACCCGAATGTCAGAGATCACAAGAAGTGCAGAAGTATCATCAGGCCTGATGTAAGAGATCACAAGAAGTGCAAAAGTATCATCAGGCCTGGTGTCATAGATCACAAGAAGTGCAGAAGTATCATCAGGCCTGAAGAGTCACAGAGTATCATCAGGCCCGATGTCATAGATCACAAGAAGTGCAGAAGTATCATCAGGCCTGAATGTCAGAGATCACAAAGAAGCGCAGAAAGAGATATCATCAGAAGTATCATCAGGCCCGAATGTCAGAGATCACAAGAAGCGCAGAAGTATCATCATCAGGCCACAAGAAGTGCAGAGAAGTCATCAGAGATCATCACAAGAAGTGCAGAAGTATCATCAGGCCCGAATGTCAGAGATCACAAGAAGTGCAGAAGTATCATCAGGCCTGATGTAAGAGATCACAGGAAGTGCAGAAGTATCATCAGGCCCGAATGTCAGGATCACAAGAAGTGCAGAAGTAATCATCATCACAAGAAGTGCAGAAGTATCATCAGGCCCGAGTCAGAGATCACAAGATGGCATAGATCACAAGAAGTGCAGAAGTATCATCAGGCCCGAATGTCAGAGATCACAAGAAGTGCAGAAGTATCATCAGGCCCGAATGTCATGATCACAAGAGAAGAAGTATCACAGAATGTGCATCACAAGAAGTATCATCAGGCCTGAGGTAAGTGATCACAAGAAACGCAGAAGTATCATCAGGCCCGAATGTCAGAGATCACAAGAAACGCAGAAGTATCATCAGGCCTGATGTCAGAGATCAGAAGAAGTGCAGAAGTATCATCAGGCCTGATGTAAGAGATCACAAGAAACGCAGAAGTATCATCAGGCCTGATGTCAAAAATCACAAGATGCGCAGAAGTATCATCAGGCCTGATCACATGTCAGAAGAACACAAGAAGCGAAAAGTGCAGAAGTATCATCAGGCCTGATGTAAGAGATCATCAGGCCCCGATGTCAAAAAATCACAAGATGTGCAGAAGTATCATTAGGCTTGGTGTCAGAGATCACAAGAAGTGCAGAAGTATCATCAGGACTGATGTAAGAGATCACAAGAAGTGCAGAAGTATCATCAGGCCCGAATGTCATAGAGATCACACAAGAAGTATCATCAGCAGAAGTATCATCAGACCCGAATGGCATAGATTACAAGAAGCGCAGAAGTATCATCATTCCCGAATGTCAGAGATCAGAAGTAGTGCAGAAGTATAATCAGGCCTGAATGTCAGAGATCACAAGAAGCGCAGAAGTATCATCAGGCCTGAATGTAAGAGATCACAAGAAGCGCAGAAGTATCATCAGGCCTGAATGTTAGAGATCACAAGAAGCGCAGAAGTATCATCAGGCCTGAATGTCAGAGATCACAAGAAATGCAGAAGTATCATCAGGCCTAAATGTCAGAGATCACAAGAAGTGCAGAATTATCATCAGTCCTAAATGTCCGAGAGCACAAAAAGTACAGAAGTATCATCAGGCCTGAATGTCAGAGATCACAAGAAGTGCAGAAATATCATCACGCATGAATGTCATAGATCACAAGAAGTGCAGAAGAATCATCAGGCCTGAATGTCATAGATCACAAGAAGTGCAGAAGTATCATCAGGCCTGAATGTCATAGATCACAAGAAGTGCAGAAGTATCATCAGACCCGAATGTCAGAGATCACAAGAGGCGCAGAAGTATTATCAGGCCCGAAGGTCAGAGATCACAAGAATTGCAGAAGTATCATCAGGCCCGAATGTCAGAGATCACAAGAAGTGCAGAATTATCATAAGGCCTGATGTAAGAGATCACAGGAAGTGCAGAAGTATCATTAGGCCCGGTGTCATATATCACAAGAAGCGCAGAAGTATCATCAGGCCCCAATGGCATAGATCACAAGAAGCGCAGAAGTATCATCATTCCCGAATGTCAGAGATCAGAAGAAGTGCAGAAGTATCATCAGGCCTGAGGTAAGAGATCACAAGAAACGCAGAAGTATCATCAGGCCTGATGTCAGAAATCACAAGAAGCGCAGAAGTATCATCAGGCCTGAATGTCAGAGATCACAAGAAGTGCAGAAGTATCATTAGGCCTGATGTAAGAGATCACAAGAAACGCAGAAGTATCATCAGGCCCGATGTCAAAGATCACAAGAAGCGCAGAAGTATCATCCGGTAGAATGTCAGAGATCACAAGAAGTGCAGAAGTATCATCAGGCCTGATGTAAGAGATCACAAGAAGTGCAGAAGTATCATCAGGCCTGAATGTCATAGATCACAAGAAGTTGCAGAAGTATCATCAGGCCTGAATGTCAGAGAACACAAGAAGCGAAAAATTATCATCAGGCCTGATGTAAGAGATCACCGGAAGTGCAGAAGTATCATTAGGCTTGGTGTCAGAGATCACAAGAAGTGCAGAAGTATCATCAGGACTGATGTAAGAGATCACAAGAAGTGCAGAAGTATCATCAGACCCGAATGGCATAGATTACAAGAAGCGCAGAAGTATCATCATTCCCGAATGTCAGAGATCAGAAGTAGTGCAGAAGTATAATCAGGCCTGAATGTCAGAGATCACAAGAAGCGCAGAAGTATCATCAGGCCTGAATGTAAGAGATCACAAGAAGCGCAGAAGTATCATCAGGCCTGAATGTTAGAGATCACAAGAAGCGCAGAAGTATCATCAGGCCTGAATGTCAGAGATCACAAGAAATGCAGAAGTATCATCAGGCCTAAATGTCAGAGATCACAAGAAGTGCAGAAGTATCATCAGTCCTAAATGTCCGAGATCACAAAAAGTGCAGAAGTATCATCAGGCCTGAATGTCAGAGATCACAAGAAGTGCAGAAGTATCATCAGGCCCGATGTCATAGATCACAAGAAGTGCAGAAGTATCATCAGTCCTGAATGTCATAGATCACAAGAAGTGCAGAAGTATCATCAGGCCTGAATGTCAGAGATCACAAGAAGTGCAGAAGTATCATCAGGCCCGATGTCATAGATCAAAAGAAGAGCAGAAGTATCATCAGGCTCGAATGTCAGAGATCACAAGAAGTGCAGAAGTATCATCAGGCCCGAATGTCAGAGATCACAAGAAGTGCAGAAGTATCATTAGGCCTGAATGTCATAGATCACAAGAGTTGCAGAAGTATCATCAGGCCCGAATGTCACAGATCACAAGAAGTGCAGAAGTATAATCAGGCCTGAATGTCATAGATTACAAGAAGTGCAGAAGTATCATCACGCATGAATGTCATAGATCACAAGAAGTGCAGAAATATCATCACGCATGAATGTCATAGATCACAAGAAGTGCAGAAGTATCATCAGTCCTGAATGTCATAGATTACAAGAAGTGCAGAAGTATCATCAGGCCTGAATGTCAGAGATCACAAGAAGTGCAGAAGTATCATCAGGCCTGAATGTCATAGATCACAAGAAGTGCAGAAGTATCATCACGCATGAATGTCATAGATCACAAGAAGTGCAGAAGTATCATCAGGCCTGAATGTCATAGATCACAAGAAGTGCAGAAGTATCATCACGCATGAATGTCATAGATCACAAGAAGTGCAGAAGTATCATCAGGCCTGAATGTCAGAAATGCATTTGATGATGATGATGATAATGTTTGCATTTTCTTAAAAAAAGGTCGGTGGTACTTTGTGTAAAGTTTACAGCTAAGCTGCGATATCTATTGGTCCTACACATCCGAACCAAAAATAAAATCCCTAGTCATCTGATTTTACTACATTTAGAAATATTCACAGAACACAAAATAGGACGCTAAGGGAAAAGGGTGGTAGGGAGGGAACAAAGCGCGGGGAAAGGGGTGGGAACATACACGCACACACACACACACACACACACACACACACACATGCATTTGATTGTCGATGGAAGAAGTAATTACAACAGATCAATAATTGCAAACGCAAAAAAAGACCCCAAGGTACGACTAATTATCCGGCAACATGTCACCCGCCCTTCTCTAAATCTGCAGTTTACAAAAGCCATTTGGGCACCGTCGAAAAGCTTTTCAAAAGAATATTGCAGCTCACAGTGTTTTAGCTTGCACTCATCTTAAAAGCTGGACAAAGTAAGTATATTATTCAGCCTACACATGGAGAAAATGCAACAGCCACATATTGTCAAAAGTACACGCTCGCCTCCACTCAACATGGAAACCTGCCTTTCAGTCGTATTGACCGGAAGATGTCACCACTGTTTGAAAGGGACATACTCATTTGTGGTCACTACACGGCATTTTTTGTTCAATTTATAACAAAAACATCACTTTTCAATGAGTTAGTTTTTTAAAAGTTCGGCATTCGTAGAATAGATTACAAACAAGATTTATGTCAGTTGTAAACAATTTATCGTTAAAAAGTTAATTATAAAGACATCAACCCATGCACTTTTTTAAGATAAAAAGAAAAAGTGTAAAAGACAGTTTTATCACATCTCTATATT
This sequence comes from Candidula unifasciata, assembly GCA_905116865.2. Taxonomy (NCBI): domain Eukaryota; kingdom Metazoa; phylum Mollusca; class Gastropoda; order Stylommatophora; family Geomitridae; genus Candidula; species Candidula unifasciata. Next base: position 273,063 of record CAJHNH020005924.1, on the reverse strand, counting down.
TCTGTTTTGTGTGTGTGAAATCTTAAAATCTCAGCTAATACAAAGACTAGAAACATGAAATTTAGTGTGGACACTCCATTAACAATATTGTAGAAACAGTGTATTCAAGAGTAAATTGTAGAAAGTTTTCGTATTTTCTTTTTATTGGAATAATTTTTATTTAAGGATTTTTTTTTTTTTTTTTTTTTTTTTTTTACTTTTTCAACAAATCTACATTTTAAAATTTTAGGAAAATATTTTGAAACATTTTGAAAGTAAATAAACTTTACCGGTACCTGAACATAAGATTACAGATTATGAATCTATCAATTATTTTTCAACATCTATGTTTGTTGTTAAAATTGTAGGGTTCTACCAAAAATCGTAGCTATTGCCTATATCCCTACCAATGACCATTATAAAATATTTGGTCTAACACTTTACATAAGAATAAAAGAATTTGTTTGTTTGTTTGGTGTAGTGACCGCTTGGACGTAAATTTGCATAGAAAAACCACACAACAGCCAGAAGCTCTACGGGTAAACTCTGCAACGTCCTGTAAAAGGATACGCAACTTACATAGTGACCGCTTAACACAATTTGAGTTCTCCAGACGTCAGAGCGATGCTTGGGTATTGACTTTCCATGTGCAGATATGTTTTGAAAGTAAAATAGCCATACTGCCCCAACAAACCCCCCCACCCCCACCCCCCCCACCCCCACCCCCACCCCCACCAACCACCCGAACAAGCATGTCGTACAAGGCGACCAAATAGGGTTTATTGATATTGGATGTGTCGGGTCAAAATACGCAGATTTCGCATTCTAGATGTAAACTACTATGCCAGCTCTGGTGAGGACAAAAGCAGGACAAACACACACACACACACACACACACACACACACACACACACACACTTACATTAAGAGTACTGATTGTCCACCATCATTGTGTAAAGTCGCTGCATCTCTCTTGCAGTATTAACGCTTGTGAAGATTGTGCACCTTAGCAGGCCAAATAACAACGGAGATCATGCAATTCGGTCATTTGAGGAACACTTGAGGAATTCCAATCACGTGTCTCCGAATCCACCATTTTTAGAGCCGTGGTAGCGTAGTGTGGAGCCGTAGTAGCGTGGTGTGGAGCCGTAGTAGCGTTGTGTGAAGCCGTAGTGGAGAACCACTGTCGTATATAGACTAGGCGATCCCCTGCGGATCCGAAGGACGTGGGTTGAGTTATTTAGTTTTTAATTCTCTTCTATCCCGTGTCGACCCAGCATTACATGGATACCAGGTAAAGTGTTGGGATGTAAAGGCGAGCAGCTTGATGCTGACCACATCAACCACCGAGTGCCGATTGGTTACAAATTATATTGCTAGCCCTATATGATTTCTAGACATAGAAATAAAAGTCGACTGTAATGTTGTGAATTCCCGGGGAAATACCAGGGAGTTTCCGATGGGGAGGACAAGGTCGGAGGACCAGTAATACACGAGGAAAACGAGATAAGCTGGTCTCGAATATCACGTTGTGAGTGAATAAGGGATACGAGGAAAGCGTGAGACTGGAACGGAAGACGTGAACCCAGAGAGAGTAGTAAGACAGTTAAAGTTCGGACCTGGATGTGTGCAGTCGTGGGCGAGAGAACAGCTGATGAGATTGGAGAACGTATGACCACGTTAGCAGAAATGAATGTTTCCTGATTTCCCGTTTCATCATGTACAAACACTAGATACAATACGTTAGTAAGATACAGATGTATGATCCGAATGATATGAGCGGAGAGAATCAGCGTGTGAGATAAATGACAAGGTCACCAGGATTCAGCCATTCATAGCGACCACGAGGCTGTCGGTAGTGCCTAGTCAGTGTGAGATTGTGGTAACAGCGAAAAAAGGTAAACAACTGAACGTTCGGCGTCTGGTGTGTTCTAGCAACGGTGTGTACTTCAATATAGCAATGTGAAGAATTGACTCAAACCCCTAGCAGAGCACATTGCATTGCAAGACTAAAAAACATATGCGGAATGGTGCTGGAGCGTCAAGTTTAAAAGATGGGGACATAGAGAGAGAGCTGCATGCAATAGCGAAGTTTAGAATGACTTTGCGTGAGTTGGTTGAGGGCCTATGCTCCATTGACGGTTAGAAAGGCTGAAGAAGACTATATAGGTAATATAGACAAACATGATGCTCTGAATGGCATAGTTTTAAAACCAAATTACGTATTTTCAATTCTTTTTTTTTTTTTCTTTAGTTTTAACATATACGAGTGAAATTTGGAGAACCACTGAAGACACAGAACGAAAGTTAAAGGTATTCAAAAATAAATGCTTGAAGAAAATGACGAAAATAAAAGGGAATGAATTAACAAGAAGTAAAGAAATTAGAGAAATGTCATGGTTATCATTAGTATCAACAGATATAAAATAGAGAAAATGTCGCTCAGTTGGCATATCCTGAGAAGAAACCAACAGAAAATAACCAAACAGGCATTCAAATGGGAAAGAAGGGAATTAAGGAGTCGAGGTTAGCCAAAGCTAATCAAATGATGGGGCAACTATCTCCCCTATTGACACACAAGCAGATACCCCGGAGTACTGAAGTGAATCTTATCAGAAGTATTTTTTTGGCAAATACTATGCTATCAGTGCCAAACAATGACACTTACATCCTCCAAGAACGTAAAATAGTGACAAGAGAGATAATATGCCATAGAAGAGCTTAAAAATTGTGTGACCCGTTTGCCATGAAGCTTAAACTAAGATTACCAGATTACCAGAAGAGCTGCAGGAGTTTCAAAGAAAGACATAATACGAAATCACGAAATCAGACGAATGTTAGGAGTAGAGCCAGTCTTACAAATCATCAAAGAACAACAAACAAAGTGGTTTGGACACATAACAAGAATGCCCTGGTACTATCTGCCACAGCGAGCCACACTGAGAAATTACAACGGCTATAGAGCTAGTGGAAGACCTCGGAAAATATGGAGTGATGACATTAAGAACAGCCCTACAGAAATGAACATCACTTTTAGTAGTGCTCTTGACAGAGCTAATCAACGTGTGTTACATTTCTCCCTGCGACACTTCCCTGATGTACGAAGTGGAAGAGAAGAAGAAGAAGAAGGAGTCGAGGACGTCCAAAGGAAACCCGAAGACGAACGTTGATGGGAGAGGCCAAACTGGATTCTGTCCATGATAATGAACTGATTAGACGGAACAGAAGGGAATGAAGAAATGAATTGAGATCCTTGTGTGACATTTGTAACACAACACGATAATAAATGAACTATATGGTCATTATTTATTGTTAATTGTGTGTATGTGTGTGTGTGTGTGTGTGTGTGTGTGTGTGAGAGAGAGAGAGAGAGAGAGAGAGAGAGAGAGAGAGAGAGAGAGAGAGAGAGAGAGAGACTTCATCTTCATCGCACCTAGGAAATGACCTTAGGTGCTCCGATCTCCTCCTGAGTATGCCTCCAGATAATTTTTTTTAGGCTAACAGCTTCCATTCTGTTCTGGCTGATGTAACGACGGGTGGCTTCCGTATGGTTTTCCTGTCTCGCTGATCCAGTTGCTACACCCAGGGTATGCAGTCTATTCAGCAGAAAATCATTTTCTAGAAACCTTAAAGAATCACAGCATTTAGTCTCTCAAAATGTATTGATGATTTTCTCCTGGCTATAATGGACCCGTTCATGATAGTCGCATCGCCAGCCAGTCAGATCATCTGCTCTTTTATTGCCTTTCACAATTGTCAATGCACCTAAAGACATAAGAGAGGATCCTGTACTGTACGATACTACTAGCTTACTGGCTAGTCTCTGCCCTGATTAGTCGAAGGTTTTGGGTTCTAATACCGGCTAGGCGAACTTGGGGAAAACCAGAATTATCCTGGCTCGGAGGTCGACCCAGCATAAAGTGGTAACAAGGAAATGTGTAAAAGTCTATATTCCAGAGGAAAAGAACGACAACGATTAAATAAATCAACTTAAACCCATCGGAACTAAACTAAAAAAAAAAATGTTTAATATTAAACCAACTACGCAAAATCTTTTCAGATTTCATTACTATTTGTCTTCTTAAAGTATATGTCGTGTGGCGTTGATAGTCATGTCTGTCACCACCGTCTTCTAGTCTGTGCCGTGTGGTGTTAATAGTCATGTCTGTCTCATGTCTGTCACCACCTTATTCTAGTCTGTGCCGTGTGGTGTTGATAGTCATGTCTATCTCATGTCTGTCACCACCTTCTTCTAGTCTGTGCGTGTGGTGTTGATAGTCATGTCTGTCTCATGTCTGTCACCACCTTCTTCTAGTCTGTGCGTGTGGTGTTGATAGTCATGTCTGTCTCATGTCTGTCACCACCTTCTTCTAGTCTGTGCCGTGTGGTGTTGATAGTTATGTCTGTCACAACCTTCTTCTAGGAGATGCCGTGTGGCGTTGATAGTCATGTCTGTTCACATCCTTTCAACCAGCCCGGATACAGATGATATTCTTTGCCATGATTTCAAACTGTGTTTCATCCTCTTTCTCATTCTTCCTCTTTCTCCTCCAACCACCTCACTGGCTTTCAATGTCTTTCAAGATATCTTCATTACACTTTTCTTTTTATCTGCGTAGAGTATTTTTTATCATTCGTCTATAAAACCACATCTTCGAAGCTTCCAAATAATTTTTTTACTCATCGACCAACTGTCCTTGAATTACTTCCCTATATCAGGATAGGATTTTTCAAGCTTTCAAAAATTTCTCCTTCTCGTCTCATTTGACAAAGAAAGTTTGCATAGAAGTGTCTTCATTCTGTAAAGTGCTGCCTTCGCTTGAGTTACTCCACATTTAATTTCATTAATACTTCTTTCAATTAATTTACAAATTAGCTTGCCAAGCTCCATCAACATCAAGTACATGGGCGTCTGCATGGACGATCATGTCCATGACAACTTGCGATCTCCAACAACAATAATCAACGCATATTCTGGTGAGGTTTATATGCCATGACAAAAGGTTGTCAGGAATCTGCTCACAGTCTTCATCTGTAAGTCTGTCCACAGGTTACGTACCCGTTTTCCACATTGAACTTCTTTATTGCATCTTCCATATGATATTATCTGGGCACACAAGCACTTAAACGCATACACTTGCTTACAGATTGTCCTATTTACCTTGATGTTGCATGCTGTATGCTTCTTGTCTTTTCAGTACTCACCACTGGACAAACCACTCGTAACCATGTGGACTTGTCTGACAGGACTGCTGTTGCTCTGTGTTGTGTCGTTCACAGCAGGTGAGTTTTTATACAAAAAATACAAATTAGGTAACAAATACAAGACATTTATAATACCCCTGGTGCATAAGACATGTAAGCTTCTCCTTATAGTCCCTGTCCTGTGGCTTTGTCAGTAATCACAGTCCAAAGCCATTTTCAAGTCGTGGTTCCGTGGCTTTGTCTGTCATGTCTATCCACAGCTTTCTTATAGTCTACGCCATGTGGTTTTGGTAGTCGTGTCTATCCTCCTGGACTGCCTTACAGTCTACGCCGTGTGGCTCTGGTAGTCATGTCTATCCACAACCTTCCTATAGTCTTTTTTGTGTGGCTTTGGTAGTCGTGTCTACCCACAACCTTCTTATAGTACGTCCAGTAGTTGTCATTGCTTTTTATACAGTCGGCTCTTGATAACACTGTCGAAAAAAACGCAAGACATTCTGCTGTCAAATAGCGTCGTTCCCGGTATCCTGGCATTACGAAGTGCGTTCGTAACGCCTAAGCCACTGACGCCGACACGTCTGTATTAGTAACGCTTTAATGTAGTCAGTAATTTAAAAGGCTCCCTTTCCGCCTATGGCGCGACAGACGTATTGTGCTACCCGGTCGCCTGATGCTACTCGGTCGCCTTGTGCTACCCGGTTGCCTGATGCTACTCGGTCGCCTTGTGCTACCCGGTTGCCTGATGCTACTCGGTCGCCTTGTGCTACCCGGTCGCCTTATGCTACTCGGTCACCTTGTGCTACCTGGTCGCCTTGTGCTTCCCGGTCGCCTTGATTTCCTTGGCACCAATTTTGTTCTGTGTTAACCTGTGAGCTAAGAATGGAGTTGTGCACATCAGACTTTTGGGGTTGCACGCGAGTGTTTAGCCAGTACGCTACCACCGTTTCCAAGTCTTCAAAACACGTATGTATAATGTTGAACCTTGAATTGACATCACAGCACTCGAGACACTCCCATAATTACTCCTCCCCCATCTTCAGCAGCACGCAAAGAGTTCTAATTCGGATAGCACCAGTAGCCGTCTGATAGTATATCCGTCTCATCCTTTCCCTGCGTGTTGAGCGTCTACAACATAGAACCGTCCGTGGGAACGACGCAGAATGAATAGGAGGCAGGAGGAAATCTTGCGCCTGGCTAGATCAGCACAATGTTAGTGTAGTTTATAAAGTACTTCCTGAGCCACGTGTCCTTATCACAAGATTACGGGGGGGGGGGCGGTGTTCCGCAATGCCATTGATATAGCACGTTGTATATTTCATCAGGCCAGTGCTTTTAACACTGCAAAACCATGGAGAAACGTCCTTACACAACCCTTTAGAGAGTGCTGCAACCTATATCACAGGCATTCTCTTTCTCAAAATAAAAACGGAAATTCAAGACAACCCAAAAAGCAAACAACAGATAGGGACACAGCCGTATCCTAAAGTCGACGCCCAACAAACTTGTCAATGAAACGTTACCTATTTTGTTTGGGAAGACTAACTTAAACCTAACACATATATAAATATACCCCTGCATTGCTCCACAAACTTCTTCTTGCTGCTGTTGTTGGCTATGCTGTCTCAACAATGAAGGTTGGATACAGTATACCACTATTGTCTTTGGGGATATTACGTGGTAAGATCCCTATCTCTGCCATATCAAGATTCTCGTACTATAGTCAGAAAACCACGGAAATGGATTTGACAGCGGCTTCAGTTCGTTCAAGGCAGACATGAAAGGACCCTGTACTTGACTATACTACTAGCTTACTGGCTAGTCTCTGACCTGATCAGTCCAAGGTTTTGGGTTCTAATACCAGCTATGCAAACTGGGGTGAAACCAGAATTATCCTGGCTCGCAGGTCGACACAGCATAAAATGGTAACAAGGAAATATGTAAACGTCAATGAGATTCTAATTCCAGAGGGAAAGAACGACAACGATTAAAAAATTAACTGAAAAGCATCAGAACTAAACTATAGAATAAAAATTTTAATAATAAACCAACAACAAATAAACTTGTCAGATTTCATTACTATTTGTCTTCTTGAAGTCTATGCCGTGTGGCGTTGGTAGTCATGACTGTCACAACCTGCTTCTAGTCCATGCCGTATGGCGTTGGTAGTCATGTCTGTCACAACCTTCATCTAGTCCACGCCGTGTGGCGTTGGTAGTCATGTCTGTCACAACCTTCATCTAGTCCAAGCCGTGTGGCGTTGGTAGTCATGTCTGTCACAACCTTCTTCTTGTCCATGCCGTATGGCGTTGGTAGTCATGTCTGTCACAACCTTCTTCTTGTCCATGCCGTATGGCGTTGGTAGTCATGTCTGTCACAACCTTCTTCTTGTCCATGCCGTATGGCGTTGGTAGTCATGTCTGTCACAACCTTCTTCTTGTCCACGCCGTGTGGCGTTGGTAGTCATATCTGTCACAACCTTCATCTAGTCCACGCCGTGTGGCGTTGGTAGTCATGTCTGTCATAACCTTCATCTAGTCCACGCCGTGTGGCGTTGGTAGTCATGTCTGTCATAACCTTCATCTAGTCCACGCCGTGTGGCGTTGGTAGTCATGTCTGTCATAACCTTCATCTAGTCCACGCTGTGTGGCGTTGGTAGTCACGTCTGTCACAACCTTCATCTAGTGAGAACTTGTAGTGACAGGTGCCTTCTCAATTATTTCCTTGCAGAACCTGTTAGTTTCCGCTGCGATAAAGTCATCAGTGATTCCATGTGAAAAAAAAGGTAAAAAAAAAAAAATCAAGCACTGAACTGTTTGAATTTACAGTAGCAGAAATACAGCCAAAACTGGAGTCTTCAAAATTATGCATACTGGCATCGAATCATAGGTTGACTAAGACAACTGATCAATTTTTGCCGTTTGTTGCCGCTTCATTGTCGCTGCTTTCTGATTCCGATGACATCGGACAGGCAAACAGCTTTTTGTTGGTCACGCCGGTTTGAGCCGTCGAAATTGATGGCCTAGTCAAATCTTGTTCACTGTCAGAAATACACATTTTAAAGTCATCTTCGCTATCACAACTTGGCAGAAACTCCATCAATTTTTCATCAATGTTCTGGCCATTTAGTACTAACAAAGTGTTGAATAACCCAAACCCACAAATATATGTCAGGAAACAAAATACACAGATCACCGACTACGCTGTCACGGTAAACAAAGCAACGGTATAAGGAGGAATGCAGTAAACACACCTTAAACACACCTAAATGCACGTGCCAGTGCTTTTAATCGTATGTAAATGGGTCAGTTGAATCTAAATATAGCAAATGTATATTGTCCTTTGGCTCCTGAGACAAGAGGTCACAGAAATCTGTAAGGAAAGTCCAAAAACGGGTTGGTACGTCCATTGCACTGGGGGTCAAGAAAAACAAAATAAAGTCTAAAGACGGGCGTAGCAGCGTACGGGAAAACGGGATAAGACGTCCATAGGAGCGAAAGGGCTAGTCCATGTCGTGTGGCTCTCTTTCGTGGAAGGCGTGAATAAGCAACTTTTTTTGTTTTTTTGGGTTGAATGTGCGAGCGAGTGTTTACCTAATTTTCTTTTTCTCAGTGGAATAGGTATGTTGTACTTATAGTCATGAAACTGTTTACCGCAGTCGCCAACATTTGCTGCTATTAAGATATAAATAAATATGTTTTTTTTTCTTTCTCTCTGAATTCAAACTGCTTCTTAGCTCAGCGCATACAGGTGGGAGAGATTGACTGCGCGGCTGATTCCAACACATGGACCAAAGTCCCCCAAGACTCGCCAGGGAGAAATAACCCGAGAGAATCGCTTTCATCTGTCACCTTTGCGTCTCCTTACTGCAGGCCACCGAAAGTGCTTCTTACAGTCTCACACTTGGATGCTGATCACACGTTGAATCTGAGGTACATCGCCAGGCTGTATTCCGTCACACCTACAGGGTTTAACGCCAGTTGTTACACCTGGCATGATACGAAAATCTACAGGATGAAACTCAACTGGTTGTCTCTGGAAGATTAAACATCTTGAACTTTGAAACAGAGATAGGTCAAGGATTTTTGTTGACAGTGTAGTGCAAATATAATAGTCCAATATTAGACATTGCTTTTTTATGTTGTCATTGTAGATGTGGGTGTTAGTAGAAGGTTCATGATTAAAATGTGTCATTAAGTCTTGCCTGACACAGCAGTGGGCAACTTTTTTCCTGGTCCGCGGTTCAGATTTAGAATCGCCACCCTGGTCACAACCCATGTAGATAATTAAGCTCATTAACTCTTGAGTCCTAGGGTGTTTAGCATCACAGGCCCAGGTGGTAGTAAAGAGAGTAATACAATTGGCGCATCATGGGTTCATTGGGCTTCTGGGTAGGAACATATGAACGTATGATGCGTTCCTTGGGACTCAAAGAGTTAAATATTGAAGACTTAGATCTCAGTAATACGAAATTTTAGTGGGGAAATCTAAGTCTAAATTTCTTCGCTACGCCACTGGCCACACACAATCGCCAACTGAAGCACTTTTATATATTTCTAAAGTGTCTGTTCAAAGAAAAATAACAGTGGTGAAATTATATTTTACTATCAATGTCGGTTGACAAACACTGTTCTTAATGTTTTTTCGCAACACGTTCTCAGCTAGCAGGGTCATGGATTTGGCAGCTTAAGTTTGTGGCTATTACAGATTATTTATTAGTCTTACACCAGCCCTGCAGGCCAGCAACAGTGCTCGGTTGGCCACATTTTGGTCTATTGTGTGTTTGTTACTTGGACTCAGAACGCTCGCCTGCGGACCAGAAGGTCGTGGGTTCGCTTCCTGGCGGAACGGACTTTTTTTTCTCTAAAAATGACCTTGGCTCCCAGGTAATGTTGACCATATCCCCCATCTTGTGCCGACTGGTCTATAAAAATACAGCTCTATATGCCCTAGACTCCTAAAGGCATGAGAAAGGTATTAGTATTAGTGGTAGTAGATTTTTACCCCACCAGGACATCACACAATTGATAAAAACCCGATGACACAAAGTGCCTCCAAATGGATGAGGATCACCCGTGGAGAGGTCTCAGAAACCGCGTTTAGCCATTAGACCATATTTATGGAAGGCCAAAAAACACATGGAGAAGAGAGCTGGAGAACAAGGTTAGAAAGATTGGGAGGACATGGAGAGAGCTCCATGCAATGGCGAAGGATAGAACGACTTGGCGTGAGTTGGTTGAGAGCCTATGCTCCATTGGGGGATAGAAAGGCAGAAGAAGAAGAAGATATTGCGGCCCCTGGCAAGAGCCAGGGTGCCGCTTTGAAATAGAGGAAAATTGCATCTCACATGGAGATGAGAGGACTACGATATTACGTGAGAAAGGGTCTTTTACTTACTTTTATCGGAGCACAGAGCTTCCAAGCTGGTGCTCCGTGGAATTATAAGGGCTTCGAATATACATTAAAACGATCCACGGCTGCTCCAGCAAAGTCAATAGAATATAAATGAAGTTACACTTGTATTCTCTAGCTGTTTACCAAACTCCCTCCACTCTGTAGAATAACAGCTAAACACAGTTACAGTGTAGGATATAGGGTACCGGGTGAGTCTTCGTCGAGGTTTCAACATCACTACAGACACTGCTCCATAACTGCTCCTTTCCCGTGTCTGTGGATGTCACCCAATTTTGTCGTTCATATCTCCGTTTGTTAACTGGTACAAAAGTTACAAACTCTTTGTGCAGTCGCAGACAAATTTCCAGTTGGGGTACTGTAGTGTGGCCCTGAAAACGCGAATCATTCATTATAATACCGACTGTTGCTGAAACACTCGTCCCACATGATTTTTCCACTTGCAAAGAGAATTTCACAAATTTTAACAGTGGTGTTATCTCCGTCGACAACTGCAGGATTCAAAAATTATGTATTGGAACAAACGTCCGGTATGTCGTTGCTCCACTCCACGGTTGTATTCTTCGACATGCACACAGCTCTACTGGGCAAAATGCAATACTTGTCAACTCTCCTTCTTCTTGTTCTTCTTCTTCATGTTCTTCTCCTTCTTGATGTTCTTCTTCTTCTTGATGTTCTTCTTCTTCATGTTCTTCTTCTTCTTCTTCTTCTTCATGTTCTTCTTCTTCATGTTCTTCTTCTTCATGTTCTTCTTCTTCATGTTCTTCTCCTTCTTGATGTTCTTCTTCTTCTTGATGTTCTTCTTCTTCATGTTCTTCTTCTTCTTCATGTTCTTCTTCTTCATGTTCTTCTTCTTCTTCTTCTTCGTCATGCTCTTCTTCTTCATGCTCTTCTTCTTCATGTTCTTCTTCTTCATGTTCTTCTCCTTCTTGATGTTCTTCTCCTTCTTGATGTTCTTCTTCTTCATGTTCTTCTTCTTCTTGTTCTTCTTCTTCTTGATGTTCTTCTTCTTCATGTTCTTCTTCTTCATGTTCTTCTTCTTCTTCATGTTCTTCTTCTTCTTCATGTTCTTCTTCTTCTTCATGTTCTTCTTCTTCTTGATGTTCTTCTTCTTCTTCTTCTTCTTCATGTTCTTCTTCTTCTTCTTCTTCTTCTTCTTCTTCTTCTTCTTCTTCTTCTTCTTCTTCTTCTTCTTCTTCTTCTTCTTCTTTTTCTTCTTCTTCTTCTTCTTCTTCTTGTTGTTCTTCTTCTTCTTGATGTTCTTCTTCTTCATGTTCTTCTTCTTCATGTTCTTCTTCTTCTTCATGTTCTTCTTCTTCTTCATGTTCTTCTTCTTCTTCATGTTCTTCTTCTTCTTGATGTTCTTCTTCTTCTTCTTCTTCTTCTTCTTCTTCTTCTTCTTCTTCTTCTTCTTCTTCTTCTTCTTCTTCTTCTTCTTCTTCTTCTTCTTCTTCTTCATGTTCTTCTTCTTCTTCTTCTTCTTCTTCTTCTTCTTCTTCTTCTTCTTCTTCTTCTTCTTCTTCTTCGTCTTCTTCTTCTTCTTCTTCTTTTTCCTCTTCTTCTTCTTCTTCTTCTTCTTCTTCTTCTTCTTCTTCTTCTTCTTCTTCTTCTTCTTCTTCTTCTTCTTCTTCTTCTTCTTCCTCTTCTTCTTCTTCTTCTTCTTCTTCTTCTTCTTCTTATTTTTCTCTTCCTTCTTCCTCCTCTTTGTTTGCCGGCTGTAAACTGCAAAGAAAAGTCCTGGTTGTTCGACCGTCTGGAGTTTGGCTTAGTTCCAGAGCTTGAGCTTTACGTGTACATCTATTTTACTTGTGTGTGCATGTGTGCAGTTTGTTGCTTGCTCCTGGTCGCTCGGGCAGATGCACTCCCACTTCATGAAAGGTTTCCAATTGTCAACTGCTAAAGCAATGGGGTCCCGGAACCCACACGAGGAGAAACATTTTTCAGCTTTAAGGTAATGTTGGGGTCTCTGACAGTCAGCAAGTGGCTTGCAGTATAGACAGGGTATCTATCTATCTTCTTTTACCCCACCAGGACATCACACAAGCGATAAACACCCGATGACACAAAAGTGCCACCATGTGGATGAGGATCACCGTGGAGACGTCCCAGAAACCGCATTCAGCCATTAGACCATATTTATGGTCGGGCTATATTGCGGCCCCTGGCAAGAGACAGTGTGGGGCTTCAAATAACAAAAAATTGCATCTCACAAGGAAATGACTGGATTATGGTGTGAGTGTAAGAAACAGGGTATGGTGATTTAAGCATGAGTGGGTAAAAAAGTTTTTCGCTATTTTTCTTTTCTGCCCAAGACATTACCTAGTCTATAGGTAACATTATCAGCCGCCATGCCACAGCGGCTCTGTAAGGTAGATAACAATGAAAACGATCAGACACAACTTGTTTTACGAGGAATTGCAATTGTGTCCCTTTTAGTTCGATGGCAGAAGTATTTTGCAAAATGGAGCATATTCTTTGCAATTTGTCTGTTTCAATGAAAACAACAAAGGAAAATCATAAGAGTTATATAAATAAAATCCCTGATAGACGGAATTGTATCATCGGCGAACAGTTCGCGCACAGGCTCGTCGGTAGACGACTTCGTTTGGGACAGTATTTGGGTCTGTCTCCTGTGATTAGTCGGCTATGTGGCTAAGTTGATGCGAACGCTTCGTAATGCCAGGGTGCCGGGTTCGATCCCAGCTGCGGGCCATGCGCCTTGCGTTGGTTTCGACAGTGGTATCAGGGAGCCGACCGTCCAGTAAGCAATGGCAAACTACTGACATAAATTTACCTAAAGAAACCACACAACAGCCAGGGGCTGCTGGGGTTGGTTCTGCAACGTCCTGTAAAGGATACGCAACTAACCTCATGTGATTGCATCAACAGTATAAGAGTTCATTTCAGAACTACTTGGTGGAGAGCGATGCTGAGCCATTTTATCTGGCGCACACAACCTAGTCACAATAATAACCTAAAGCTCCTCTTTCGGTGATGCCTGCTGAAAGTAACGAATTTTTTTTTTTTTACGAAACAAGTCGCAATACGGAAGTGACTAATGAAATGCTGGACAATTATGATTGCACAACCAACAAACTGTTCACTACCTACGGAACCAACAGTGAACAGACTGCATTGCAGAATATCTTTGAGTTTCAACGCTTGAGCGAAAACCAGACGTCTTTCCTCAGCCTGGATGAGCGAAGTTAGTTTTCAATAGCCAGCCAGTTAATCTTTATTGTATAGATGTAGGTGTCAAGCCATGTTTAACACTTGGCTGCGAACTCTGTAGGTGTGACTTCACAGAGGCGAGATTCATATCTGATGTTGATTTTTTGGTCGGCGTCAAGGAGGGAGATGGAGAGATGACTGTTGGTGCCCCGCAGTAGAGCGAGGGCAATGACATTATTCAAGAAATCCTTTTTGCTGTCAGTTTTCAGGACAACTGTGTGACTTTTTTTTTTTTTACGGCAAAGATGTGGTTTTTATATACGAATGCTGAGAATGTCATGGACAGGTAAAAGAAGTATTGGAGATGTCTGGAAGGAAACGGACTCACGAAGAGAAGCGATTGCCCACGTCAGAAAGAGACAGTCTACATTCTTTAGTCGTGTAAAAAGAATGGAGAAAACTGGAGTACATCGTGACGATGGAAAAGTTGGAGTGGAGGAGAGGCAGGTGGAGACCAAGAGAGAAGATACTGAACATGTAGCATCGCGGCATGGAGAGTCATCTGTGTCAAAGTTTATCGAAGGTACACGAGACAAAGAAGAACATGCCTTTAAACGCCATATGAAATTTACTTTAACAAGAAAACAACCGGATAAATTTACTCGTATATTCTTTGCATTTCGTCACAAGATACAACCCGCATTTACTAGATCTTTCTTTTTCTCATACATGACAAGGCAGATGCGGTCAAAGCCCTCTGGAAGCAAGCAACAGAATCAGTAGAGAAAAAAGATTATTATGGTCTGGAGAGAATGAGACACCTGGGTGTAACCAGAGGGTCTGGTCGGTTCACTACACCCAGAGGAAAGGCAAGACGATCATATAGCCAGATTGTGACCGGTACCATCAGTTTTAAAACTTTGCGCCGGCTGCTAAAGATGAGGACGGAGCATGCATAGATATGATCTGAGTGCTGGGATGTCATTTTTTGACTCAACTCAACTCAATCCACACAATGCTGGATGATTTGTATTTCGTACACATGTTTAAAAGAAAAAAAAAATTAGTTAGCTTGAGCTTTTTAGAAATGTAGCGACCCTGCTATTGTGTGTGTCGTTTAACCCCACTAGGACCGTACAACGAGCAACCAACATCCGCTGACACAAACTGTTTCACCTCAGATGAGGATCGACCGGTCCAAGAAACCCATTTCAAACGTTAAGTTTTTTTTTTTTTTTTTAGTATCCATAAGCCATGAGTTGGAAACCCTTAGGCTCGGTATTATGGACATCGCAATCTTCGGCATTGATTCCATGATAAATACCGTAAATCTGGGATAAATGTGGCTTTTGTGCCTTCCCCCCGGCGTGATGTCGGACCACAAGGAGTTCGTTACTCGGTCACCGCGCAATCCGGTTTAGCCAACTACTCTAGCGAGCCGGGCAACCGTTAAATTAAACCAGGGCCCATGACTACACCCGAGGTAAGTAAGTAAAAGTCCCTTTTCCACACCTTGAGGCGCATATGGCATATGGGGCTGGTCCTACATTTTTATAGACCAAGATGAGTAATGTGGTCAGCATCACACCGGCTGCCTTTACTTTTCGAGACTGCACCGGGTACCCACTCAAGGCTGCGTCGACGTGGCAGCTAGGGCCATTTTTAAAAAAGTTCAGCTCCATGAACTTGCGATCCACACGCTAGCATCTAGCCGCTCCACCACGGTAACACCCCTTGTAGTGCATTCAAATAAGTGTTAACTTTGACTGACTGACTGACTTTCTACCCCACCAGGACATCACACACGCGATAAACACCCGATGACACAAAGTGCCACCATGTCGGCGAGGATCACCGTGGAGAGGTCCCAAAAACCGCGTTCAGCCTTTAGG
This sequence comes from Candidula unifasciata, assembly GCA_905116865.2. Classification (NCBI taxonomy): domain Eukaryota; kingdom Metazoa; phylum Mollusca; class Gastropoda; order Stylommatophora; family Geomitridae; genus Candidula; species Candidula unifasciata. The sequence goes on along the minus strand of CAJHNH020005924.1, from coordinate 257,407 downwards.
CCATATTTATGGCCATGCTATATTGCGGCCCCTGGCAAGAGCCAGAGTAGGGCTTCAAATAACGAAAAATTGCATCCTAAAAAGGACGGAAAATAGATTCGACAGAATAGTGTACCCTTTACAAGTTTTTGCTATTTACATTTTCGCTATGTGAAAAAAAAAAGGGGGGGGGGGTGGGGGGGGGGGGGGGGGTGGCACTGCCTTAGGACACAGGAATACATTTACCAATATTTTCTATTAATCAGCAAACAACAATTTCAGCCTAACCTAATACATAAATAATTGCATTTATTCGCGGCCTATTTTTGTTATTCATCTGCACACATACGAATATATTTATTATTTCTCCATTTATCACCCGAGTTGTTAGCCCTTGGTATGTAATTGTCTCCCCTTGCTAAAACTGGACTCGCACGGAAGTGGATAGGTTTCGGAAATGAGTCTTCGCTGCAGGAATTACTCGGTAATTTGTCATAATTTGTCATTGATGACATTTAGAAGGGGTATCTAGTCAGGGCTTCGGTGACATCTAGGTCATTGTGAATCAAGATTGCCCTTTTTCCTGAAATAACAGGGACAGATTAAAAAAAACGAACAAAAAGTATATCAGCAAGCCTCACAATATAACAAACACAAACAAAACGTGAACGTCGCGGCTATGGAATCTTTTTAGCACATACATAGATCAGACAAAACTACACAAATACACATTATCACTTATCTTCTTATCTCACTGCAGCCAGGTCAATGTCAAGACAATAGTCTGGTGCGACACGTTGGGCCGGGAAAATAAATATCCTGGGATATGCCACGGGTCGTCACACGAGGATAAAACTGTGATCGCTTTTTCCTAAAGGAAAGTTAAAACAAAAGTTGCATATTGTACGCAATGGTTCTAAACAGCTTGAAATTATATAGTTTCTGAAGTAAATATTAAAAGGAGAGAGGTGACATATTTTGGCCACTTTGGAATACATAGCAGTTTAATCAAAGCCATACCTGAAGGAACAATCAAAGCCGAGCAAGAGAAAGACACTTGTACAAGGGGAGGCTATCATAAAGAAATAGACGAAGATCCGTCCCATTGAGTGTATCTTGAAAGTGAAAGTCAGAGCCTTCTGGTGAGCCAATACAACAAACCTTAGTAGTCGAAACTGGTCGACTTTCCGGAACGTTGCCCGCCAACTCCAGTATTTCACACGCCAACTCCAGTATTTGACACGCCAATTCCAATATTTGACACGCCAACTCCAGTATTTGACACGCCAATTCCAATATTTGACACACCAACTGCAGTATTTGACACGCCAATTCCAATATTTGACACACCAACTGCAGTATTTGACACGCCAACTCCAATATTTGACACGCCAATTCCAGTATATGACATGCAAGCTCTAGTATTTGACACGCAAATTCCAATATTTGACATGCAAGCTTCAGTATTTGACACGCCAATTCCAATATTTGACATGCAAGTTTAATCAAAGCCATACCTAAAGGAACAATTAAAGCCCAGCAAGAGAAAGACACTTGTACACGTGGGAGGCTATCATAAAGAAATAGACGAAGATCCGTCCCATTGAGTGTATCTTGAAAGTGAAAGTCAGAGCCTTCTGGTGAGCCAATACAACAAACCTTTGTAGTGGAAACTGGTCGACTTTCCGGAACGTTGCCTGCCAGCTCCAGTATTTGACACGCCAACTCCAGTATTTGACACGCCACCTCCAGTATTTGACACGCCAATTCCAATATTTGACACGCCAACTCCAGTATTTGACACGCCAATTCCAATATTTGACACGCCAACTCCAGTATTTGACACGCCAATTCCAATATTTGACACGCCAACTCCAGTATATGACATGCAAGCTCTAGTATTTGACACGCCAATTCCAATATTTGACACGCCAATTCCAATATTTGACATGCAAGCTCCAGTATTTGACACGCCAATTCCAATATTTAAAACGCTAATTCCAGTATTTGACATGCAAGCTCCAGTATTTGACACGCCAGTTCCAATATTTGACATGCAAGCTCCAGTATTTGACACGCCAATTCCAGTATTTGACACAAGTCTAGTTTTTGACACGCGAAGTCCAGTATTCGACACACCAAGTCCAGTATTTGACAAGCCTAGTCCAATATTTGTCACTCAACTCCATTATTTGTTAGCTGTGTGTGGTCTTAATTCATAAAACAATATTCAAAACAATGTCTAAGTGTTGTACATTTGAGTAATGCGGATACACACAAAACATTGCATAATTTGAGTAAAATAAATCCTTTTTTTTAACCTGAATAATTATGTTTAATTGTAGGAATGATATAAGATCATGAATATGAAGTACACATTTTAATTTACCGGGGGCGGACTCTGGCACGAGAAAATGTTGGCCAAAATGAACGAAGCGTTTAACCCGGGTGAAGTGAATAGCTCGACGATCATGGGCTTTGTGCAGTTTAGAATGTGGGCGACAAAAGAATTTGTAAAGCCCTGAAAAGATCTAGCGGGAGTCTCGTCTGGGTCAAGGAGCTGTACGTGTGGGGAGCAAAGAAAGCTTTGGTATATTGTGAGCGTGAAGACCATGCAAAGCAGGAACAATGGTGTGCTGCATCTTGTCAGATGCGTTACTACATAGTTAAATCAACATATAATGAAGCCTATACATGCGTCTTTTTCTCTTAAATTAACAAATCACATTGTCAAATTACTGGACAACTCTCTGCAGGAAATTTAAAATCAGCCATATCATTACATTGGTAAGCTCAGATTCATTGTCTGATCGTTTTGTTTACATAACACAAGAGAGCTCAGTGTTATTTATACTGTCTCGGCTGGATTTAGCAAACATATATTTAGTAAAAATAAAGACGAAGGGAGTTGACGTAGACAAGTAGGTTTAAGTTTTTGCGTCTTTGGACGCAACGGAACAATGTAGGGGACGGGCCTCGGTGAGATGGGCCGGGTGTATAGCGGAAAAGAGTTTTTCATCCCTTGAAAGTCCATCGTGTCCGAATTGTCTGCCAGTGATCCTCTGCCACCTGCTAACAAAAGTCCAACATGTGTCCGGTAAACCAACCTGCTAACAAAGTCCAACATGTGTCCGGTAAACCAATCGTAAGCTTGTCGCTAGGTCGTCCAGGTACGCTGACTGTTCTAATTAGGCTGCCGCGACGACTTCTTATCTCACAGTACCTTCTGCAAACCACCAAGTCGTCTTGTCCCTATCCGAAAGAAAAATACCATCCGGTAATTTCGTGCAGCAGGGTACCAGCCCTGAGCTTCATGAACTCAGGTGGCCCACCTCCGAATGCGTCTAGGAATCGTGGGCCGAAACACTTGTCGACGAGGATAATTTCTACTGACGACTGGTAGATCCCTGCTGTACTTGCTCCCTGTGAGTTTATTCCTATTCTCCATAATTTTAATCAGTCTTATGTTGGAGTCTTAGGCGTTGAGAGTCCTACTCGTAATCCGATCGTACCGCGATCGAAACCCACTGTTGGCTGCGTGGATTTGTATCATGGTATAGGGCGTCGAACGTCGACCCTGCCTGAAATGGATACCAGGATGGCTGTCCTATGGATTTAAATACGGCAGACGTAATGCTGACCACATTACCCTTCTAATGCCGATGGTCTGTTAAATTATGCGAGCTCTTCCCATATTCCCGATACGACTAAAGGCCTGTAAAGGGATCTTTACTTCACTTTTACTTACTATATGTTTGAGTTTCCTAATCTTTATTGATGGCAGTAATTGTTTTTAAACATCGACTTGTGCAAACATCATTAAGGTTAGTGGCGTATCCTTTTTAGGACGTTGCAGAACCAACCCCAACAGCCCCTGGCTGTTGTGTGGTTTCACTAGGCAAATTTACGTCCAGTAGTTTGCCATTGCTTTCTGGACGGTTGCCTTTCATGATACCACTGTCGAAACCAACGCAAGGCGCATGGCCCGAAGCTGGGATCGAACCCGGCATCCTGACTTTACGAAGCGTTCGCATCGACTTAGCCACAGAGCCGACGCAAACATCATTATCTTTGCCTTGCTGGGCCATTGTGTGTCCCATAGAGACTGCAGTCTTTTCCAACATTCCTTTCTATCGTGTGCAATCACTCTGATATCACTGATGAAACACACCAGCATCTGTGGTCTCACAGATCAATGTTTGCATTGCTGTTTCTTTTGTACGTCATCGCTTCCTCAGTCCCTTTATTTCCTATTTTAGTGTCTGTTGATTCTTTGCTAGTTTACATCAAGTGTGCTGTTTGTTTACAAGTGTGCTGTTTGTTTACAAGTGTGCTGTTTGTTTACAAGTGTGCTGATTGTTTACAAGTGTGCTGTTTTTCCAACAAGTGTGATGTTTGTTTACAAGTGTGCTGTTTTTCTAACAAGTGTGCTGTTTGCTCCATCTAGTGTTCTGTTTATTTCCATCAAGTGTGCTGCTTGTTTCCATCAAGCGTGGTGTTTTTTTTTTTTTTTCTATCAGATGTGCCGTTTGTTTCCATCCAGTGTGCTTTTTGTTTACAAGTGTGCTTTTCTCAGGATAAATCCAACGTAGCGCCGCTGTCTTTGTCTTATAACTGCTGTTACCAGTGGTTGCCCATACATTTCGTTTATTTCGTTAACAGTAGCAGTGGTAACATCAGTGTTAGCAGTGCTTTTAACTGACCCTTCTACGGGGCATATCAACAGCTGGTAGTGCTGTTAACTGACCCTTCTACGGGGCATATCAACAGCTGGTAGTGCTGTTAACTGACCCTTCTACGGGGCATATCAACAGCTGGTAGTGCTGTTAACTGACCCTTCTACGGGGCATATCAACAGCTGGTAGTGCTTTTAACTGACCCTTCTACGGGGCATATCAACAGCTGGTAGTGCTGTTAACTGACCCTTC
>CAJHNH020005924.1:237500-247500 GCA_905116865.2 Candidula unifasciata | reverse complement strand
ACCGGGAGAACTTTTAAAATTAAGAAACCTTTTTTTTTTTTTTCAAAATTAACTGTCGCCAGAATCAAATAACTTGCTACAAAAAAAAACAAAATAAAACAGTAAGTCACCTATCCACCGAGTTGAATTAGAAAGAATGCATGTTGGGGGACAAGGGTGGTGGGTTGAATATTGAATTAGCAAAATCAGAGCCCTCAGGATACTCCCATAAGTGCTCCGTCCGCATCTTCAGCAGCAGGCGAAGAGTTCCAATTCTGATGGTACCAGTAACTGTCTGATCGTACATCCGTCCAGGTTCTCCATGGAGTGTTGAGAGTTGGCCAGATCCCTAGGTAGCTCCACGCATCGCCATTCTCCTCAGACCGTAACAATCTATTTGTGCCTTCGCACTGTTCACTCGCTCCCGAAGGGCTCTCACCGTATCTAGCGTGTCATACATCTGTTCACCACCAAATGGTATGAATTAATCAAGTAACAGAAAGTGTATTGATCGGCACTCATAGAAAGAAGTAGATAGATAGAAGAACACACTAGACAACATACAATTCGAAAGCTATAGTTACCCTGAAGGGAATTGAACCTGTCACCTCCATACGGCGTCTGCGCCTCGCCATAATACAAGTGCACTAAGAACATGGTCAACTAGGCACCCCCCAAAAAAAGGTGTCTTATTGGACATGTCTATCGTACAACTTGAAATCCACAACTATGGAATAGGGACAGAATTCATTTCAAAACATTTAAATGGCACCATAGGTTATAGAAATTTATATTAAAGAGGCATATGTCGAATAACAATCACAGCAAACATTTACGAACACAGTAGACCTTATTGCTTTGTCTAGAATACACAAACATTTAAGAAAGGTATTTGATTAGTAGGTTCTGGGTGCAGAACCCGTCAGTCTATCTGCCAGCACCTGGAGAGGCAAGTTCTCTCTCCCCATAAGGCCCAGGAACTCACAAAGGGATAATATACCTTAATACCACATAAAACCATATACGTAAATTGGTTGTTTAAAACAGTAAAAATAGCGCAACACATTTTGCTGTTTCCACAGTGAAGGTTGTATGGAATGTATCCACAGTCTTCTTCTTCCTCTTTTTTTCTCTACTCCTGGAATGCCTAGCGGCATCAGGGCAAAAATGGATCTCTGGAACGGACCCTTCTGTTCGCTTCTTATAAAGTACTATTCAGTGTCTCTGATATTTCTGCGGTCCATCTTCTGCGTGGTCGACGTCTGGATCTGTTACCGCTGTATCTGTATATAACATTTATGTCTGTGGTGCCATCTTATTACATGGCCGAACCATTTTGTTTTTGTCAACTTCCTATGTTCAGTACTGGTTCTGTGCCGACACTCCTCCTGATATCATCGGTTCTAAGTCGATCTTTCTTTGTTACACCTAGCAGGTTAGATGCACAGACATATATATAAAAATATAGATAGACCGACATACAGAGAAACAAACTGTCAGACAGTCATAAGACAGGCATCAGACAGACACCAGGGCAGGTTTTCTTACGTATCTGAGGCCAAAAGACAGACAACCCGAGCGACACGTGGCAGTTTGCGATTGCAACAGACAGTAAGTACACCTCTCACTTGAATTACAAACTCACATGACTAATCGACCACAAATCAATACATGTACCCTAGGATCATCTCCAGCGAACGATGTTGTTGACTTGCCTGCATGGTCTCACCTTACCAGCGCTGATATTTCAGCGAGTCGAGTGGCAGTAGTTACACCTGGCCCCCGTGTCATGACACGCTCATCGAGCGTCTGCAAGAGCTAGCATAAGATAGAGATGCTGTCGCTAATCGAACGCTGTCGTTCTGTGGCTCATGTTCAGTGCTTTCCCAAGAGAAAGCATTGCCTTGTTGATAGCTTCTTGCGCTGTCCCAAGGTCTGAAGCGTTTCTTCTTTAGCTGCCTGTGTTCCTCTGTTAAAACTTGACTCCAATCCTTGTTACTTTATTTAACTATGTCTCTTTGTTACTATATCAGCATCATTTTCTTCAAACGGGTCAGTCGCAGGAACGTCGCTCTCACCACGGTCTGCCATGCATTTCAAAGTGTTTGTTATGTATGTATATACGTATATGTGTGTGTATGTAATTGTACATGCGATATATATATATATGAGTGTGTATTGTGCATACCAGCCCTCTTCTCCCAACACTCCTCACTAGGTAACAGAGTACCTGTCCAAGCTGCTGGTTTTGGTGCAATTACCTTTCTTCAATAACATAATTGGCACAAAGAAATCAGTCCACATTTATAATCGATACTGCTCACACCAGGCAAAACGTAGTCTATTTTCTCTCATAAAAAGATGGATAGATGGATGAATGGATGGATGAATGGATGGATGGAAGAAATGTAGTATCCCGCCAGCTCTCGTACTTTCACAACCATGAGTCATGTATAACCTTCCTGTGGCGCTTACGGGACCCCGTTGGGTGGAATGCACCCATTGCCTATACAAAAGCATGTCGTAAGTGTCGACTAATTTGAAGCTTCCTTAGAAGTCGGAGTGCATCTTTCAAAGGATTAGAAAAAAGAAAACAATAAAAAAAAAAAAAAAACCAATAGTCTGCACAGACACGAGCCAGTACTGTGAAACGGGTGTGCGCCCAAAACGTGCGTTCTGGTAGAAGACTATAGTCCAGAAATACACGAACAGCCAGAACTGTCCGCCAGATTATAGAACTTGTTAGCGTAAAGAAGATGAAGAAGAAGACCTTTGCCTGTCTCCAAACTTCTTATCTCAGCCTTCATCCAAACCATTACTATAGGTAATATTGTTATTATAATACGTATTATTATTATAATTATCTATTACTACTTTATTATATGCCTTCGTTACATATTTACTATTTCGTACAATTAATACACTTTACAATTCATGTGGTGCACTTTAAAAGATTCCTCGGTTATAATTTTACAGTGTTTTACTGTTGCAACTTTGCTATGTTCGTATGCTACAAATGTACTACCCATCTACCGAACAAGTAAGTAAAGTAAAAGTAAAGTAAAGGACCCTTTTCCACGCCTTTAGGCGTATAGGACACACAGGGCTAGACCTATATTTTATAGACCAATGGCACAAGATGGGTGATGTGGTCAGCATCACGCCGGCCGCCTCTACTTTCCGGGGCTGATCCCGGTACCCACTCAAGGCTGGGTCGACCTGGGAGCCAAGGTCATTTTTGAAGACAAATCCGGCTTCGCCAGGGAGCGAACCCACGACCTTCCGATCCGCGGCGCGCGTCTAGCCGCTAAGCCACGGGGACTGCCACCAAACAAGTGGCCTATCTTAATTGCTTTAATCGAAGGCATATATGTTCTGCATGCTTCCTTGGGTCACTCAAGTACTCGCCTATTAATCTACATTCCTCTTCTTCATCATCTTCTTCTTCTTCTTTCCTCTTTCGCATCACGACAAGAAGAGATTTCTTGAACGGACTCTTCTGTTCGCTTCCCATAAAGTACATTATAGTGTCTCTGATATGTCTACGGTCCATGATATACGTGGTCGACCTCTGGATCTGTTACCGCTATATCTCTATAACATACCTTCATGTGTGTAAATCTCTAGCTTCTAAATTAACAGGTCGACATCAAGCTCAGTCACAGAATTCTTCCAGCGAACTCAGACGAGATCAGCGTCCTACAGAAGACCTCTACACAATGACATGCGCACATCCATCAGCAGCAAGTGAACTGCTCATAAATGAAACGACAAACAGAAATGATACACTTCACTAAACTGTGTATTGATTACATCAGAATTAAAACAACCTCGTTAAATAATCGATTTCTAGCAGTTCGATAGATTATGGTAGAGTCTGTTAAGTAATTACAATATTGTAGGTTACATAACGTCAGCTATTTGCCACTTAAAATTAAAATATGGCTGTCAAGATTTTAAGATGTGATTTGATTTTTAGTTCATAACAGAGAGTGCAAAAAGTCGTGCTTTGACTGCAATATGTAGTGCTTTCACTGCAATATGTCGTGCTTTCACTGCAATAAGTCGTGCTTTCACTGCAATAAGTCGTGCTTTCACTGCAATATGTCGTGCTTTCACTGCAATAAGTCGTGCTTTCACTGCAATAAGTCGTGCTTTCACTGCAATAAGTCGTGCTTTCACTGCAATAAGTCGTGTTCTGACCTTTGGCTAGTTGTCTAGGAGATGATGGGTCTACTAGATGATAGAACTCACATTCTCAGATGACATAACCGTTACAAGTCGACACCGTCTCCAAGACACAAGACTGTTTATTGACATCTAACACTTACATCGTTTGTCCCGTCCATGTTCTAATCAACAGCGATCACACAACACATTGTTTAAACGCCAACACACTGACTCCTCTCTCACACATTCACCAACCAGGTTTCTGCGTCTTCAGTTCCACATCGCCGGATAGATGGACCTGGTCATTGCATCGAGTTTCTCACAACTGCGTTGGCTGGACTGCTTCGATGGATGTGGTTATCTGGTCTTCCTCTCGCAGCAATCATTTTCACGTTCTCATTCACTCGATCACTCTCACGTCCTCTCGTTCTGACGGTCAAGACTTACTGTCTGATCAGACTGGGGTCTGAACATACACCCAGTGTTCGTTCCCCGTGGCAACACGTGTGGTCGTTCTTGGGTTCCACGTGGCGACCTGTGGTCGTTCTCCTTGGGTTCCACGTGATAACATGTGGTCGTCCCCTACCTTGAAAACTTCGGTTAATCCGAGTATCTAGCTTCTCTCGGTGTTATGGTTTACCTCGGGCTTTCTCCATAATCTTCCCAATCAGGGTGGAAATATCCCCCATTACAGAGAGGAAAGTCATTTTAGTTTATGTAAATTGTAGTAATGCTTGAAGAAGATCCTCTTTCCGCGCCTTCGGGCATTTTTGACCTACATTTATAGACCAATCAACACTTATTTATATTTATGCTTGGCATTTATGGGCAAGACAAGATCACAAACATTGAGCTTTTGGAAAGAGTAGGTATTACAACAGTCTTCTAAGTGCTCAGTCTACGAAGGCTCAGGTGGCTGGGTCACATATGGAGAATGAAGGATTTAAGTCTCTAAAGATTCTATGATTAATTAAAGATAGGGAGAAGATGTTAAGGTCGACGTCTACCACTATATAGAGATGTGTGCAAGCGGGACATGAATGATGCATGATTTGAGGTGGACTAGTGGGAATAAAATGCCATGGACCATGTTGTTTAGAAGGGTTGGGGAGGGGGGGGGGGCATCAGAAAGGGAATAAGAGTGAAGGAAAAAGGGACTGCAGAAAACATGAGATCTGAGCGTCTGAGAAGAAAAATATTAAACACAGATGTTGACTGACTGACTGACTGACTTTCTACCCCACCAGGACATCACACAAGCGACAAACACCCGATGACACAAAGTGCCACCATGTGGATGAGGATAGCCGTGGAGAGGTCCCAGAAACCGCGTTCTGACAATTGGCCATATTTATGGCCTGCCTATATTGCGGAACCTGGCAAAAGCCAGAGTGGGGCTTCAAATAACAAAAAAATTACGTTCTAAGAAGGACGTAAGGAATATAACACAGATGTTGACAGATGTTGACACCAACGTTCCTGAAATCCAATGTTATAACAATTGTGGAAGACTATTCTAAACACGGGCGAGTTTTGCTAGAACATTCGCCATCGGAGCATTTATGGGTTACACCCGTGTGCTATGCTGTTGATCCGTAAAATAAACATAAATGCACATTTTAATTCGATTATTATTATTGATTACACTGTCCTCTCGTATCGTCTCGTATCGTCTTGTATCGTCTCCTATCGTCTCGTCCGAAAAAGTACATTATTCCACCGAGCCAGCAGGGAATAACTGGGGCCTGGTGTCATGAACCACCTTTTGAAATTGTTTAGAAACTAACGGGCCGAAACATTTGTCGACGAAGGTTTCCTACTGACGACCGGTAGACCCCTGCCGTGCATGCTCCCCTGTGGAGTTTTTCTTATTTATCGTTGTCAACAGTTGCCAGTGACAGTTGAAGTGCTACTGGAGATATGGAACGCCCTTTACATCCATTTGAAAACTTATGTCTAATGAAACTGGTGTACATTATATGTGATAGATTCAAGATAGGCTTAGAGATTATCTAGCCGACCCTCAACACTCAGTGGAGGCAGGAGGCGGATATACAATCAGACGGTTACTAGAACTATTGGAATTGGAACTCTTCGCTTGCTGCTGAAGATGAAGACTGAGCACTTATGGGAGTGTCCCGGATGCTGTAATGTCGATTCCTAATTCGACATTCAGCTTGGGCGTACAAATAGAGAAATGTCTGAACAAACACATGAGTCATCTCTTTTGTTGTATATCAGTAAATCTGCGAATGTGAGCAAATAAATTAAGAAGTGTTTGGAGGCAAATGAGATGTTGTTCCTGAGAAGAGTGTTGCGATTCCCCTGGACCGACAGAATGACCAATAATTGTTGCCTGGAAATGGCTACTGAATGTAAAACATTATATGCAGCAATGAGAAGGGGACAAAAAAGTTCTTTGAACATATGAGAAAAGGAGCACTGGAAAATATCCTGATGATTGGAAAGATCAATGGTAGACGACGCAGAGGCAGACAAAGAGCAATGATGTTTGCAATATTCTTTTGCTTCTGTCTTTAACCGTTGTCTAAACATGTACTCTACTAGATGTTATAATCGGCCTGACTTTCTACCCCACCAAGACATCACACAAGCGATAAACACCCGATGACACAAAGTGCCGCCATGTGGATGAGGATCGCCGTGGAGAGGTCCCAGAAACCGCGTTCAGACAATTGGCCATATTGATGGCCTACCTATATTGCGGCCCCTGGCAAAAGCCAGAGTGGGGCTTCAAATAAGAAAAAAATTACGTCTTGAAAAAGACGCAAGTATGTATTTTATGTTATAATCAACACTGCACCGATGTTATAAGCACGGGAAACATCTGCATGTTTAAGAATGCTTATTTACAATGATACACTTACGAATATGTCACATCCTTGTCCCTAATCCTTTACCAAGTCCAACATTCAATCGTACCCGTATTCAGACGTTAACACTCCGAACGTTCACATACAAGCACGTGGAGGTTCTCCATCTGCCACGCCACATCTCTGGATAGAAGACTTCAGCTGTTTCCCTCGAGGTCTCTCGCCGCTAACTCTGAGCAGTAGCTGTTGATTATCGGCGTGGCTGGTTCGTTGCTGAAGATGATGATCGAACTGTCGTCTTGAAGTATTCTCTCACGTCGTCAAGTATTCTTCACATTCATCCGTGATCACAAACAGGCCCTCTCACTCCAACTGGCAAACACATACTCTCTAATCAGAAGGTCGTCTGAACTTATAGCCCAGTATTGGGCTCCGCGTGGTCCTTCTCCTTGGGCTCCCCGTAGCAACAAGTGGTCGTTGCCCCTCTTAAGAACCCCGTTTTCTCCGAGTGTCTGGCTTCTCTCGGTTTTCTTGTGACCCTCGATTAAATCCCCCCCCCCCCCCCCCCCACCAACCTTCTTAGTTAGGGAATCCCTGTGTGAAAATATCCAACATTGCAATAGTGGGTGGCTTAAGACATTAGCATAGAGGAAAATCATCGGTGGAATTGATCCAGAACATCAAACACCGAGATCTGTGGGAGATGAATGAACACCTACGCCAGCTGGCAAGTCACCTGAGATGATGATATTTGACACTTTCAAAGAAGAAGCGAACAGAGAAGAGTTCCCAAGTAGGCTCTTGTACAGGAAAGAAACTGACTGTAGAAAAGAGGAGGTTCGATAGAAACCATGCGACGAACCTTGATGAGACAGAGTCAGTGTGCTGTCCTGGAGTCCGTCCATGATATCAAAAGAGTTTCGCAGGATGTAATGGAACAGAGGCCTAGGTTGTTGGCCCTATGTGACGCATAAATAACTGGGCGATGAACTGCAAAGTATAGTGCAAAATACTATCTTCTTTTACCCCACCAGGACGTTACACAAGCGATAAACACCCGATGACACAATGTGCCACCATGAGTATGAGGATCACTGTGGAGAGGTCACAGAAACCGCTTTCTGCCATTAGACCATATTTATGGCTGGGTTATATTGCGGTCCCTGGCAAGAGACAGTGTGGGGCATCTAATAACGAAAAATTGCATCTCACAGGGAGACGACTGGATAATAATTACCAAAATGCTATTTTTATGTTAAAGTAAGTTGCCAATCTTTTACTTGAAATTGAGGAACCAACCACAGCATTTGGGGGGGGGGGCAGTGGGGGGGGGGGGGGGCTGTTGTGTTTTTTCTAGGTACATTTACGTCTAGTGTTTGTCAGTGGTCCTGAACGGTCGGCATCTCGATACCACTGTCGAAACTAACGCAAAGCGAAAGGTCCGCACCTGGGATCAAACCCGGCACCCCAGACATTCATATACATGTGTGCAATTTTGTTTTTTATTTCTTCTTTTTCTTAAGTTCGCTTGAAATAGATTATCCATATCTGCATTGTTGTCTAGTATTAAGGTCACTGTCTTTTGTAATTCACTCAGCGACTGGTGCAGTTTGGCTTTAGTCGGTGTTTATCTTGGCCAGAAGTTTTACTTTGATGCTTTTTGGGGGGACAGTCTTGGAGTATGTGATCTGTTGTCTCGCGTGCCAATCCACATGCGCTCATGGCTGATTCGCCAATCTTATATATGTGGCTGCGAAGTTGTCGTTGTTGTTGTTTAGTTACGTTTATTCTTTTACGGGAGTGCAAACCGAAGAATTGACACTCTATGACTCAATGAGGCCCTGTTCGGATGCGAATACAACAGCAGTACAAAACCATAAACCCTGTTAAACCATATGAAGTAAAGTAAATAATTGAGTTGAGTCAAGAATTGACATCACAGCACTCGGGAAATTTTCATGCGTGCTCCGTCCTCATCTTCAGCAGCCAGCGCAGAGTTACAATACTGAAGGAACCGGTCACAATTTTGTTGTATATCCGTCTTGCCTTTCATCTGAGTGTAATGAGGCGGCCAGACCCTCTGGACCATAATAATCTTCCTTCTCTACTGATTTCGTTGCTTGTTTCCACAGGGTCTTGGCCACATCTGCCTTGTCATGTATCAGTTCACCACCCAGTGGCGCAGATCTAGCCAATCTAGCTGTTCATTACCCACTACGCCGACATAGCATGGAAAAAAAATCCAAAGTATGCTCTTTACCCGTGACCTTCCCAGTGAAGCTTGCCACTCTGCTCGAAGCATCCTTGTTTTGAGCTTTCTCAGCATGTTTTCAGAGTCTGTTACAATTACTACATGTGTATGCATCTTGTAAATGAAGAACCCTTTTGAGCCAGTGACGCACTTGGTGCAAATTCATATGAGTAGGCACTTGTACGAGAAAGGAATTGACTGATCGGTGCCTGATGGGTGGTGTAGTCAAAAGCACGCCGGTCGCCTAAACTTTCCAGTGCATTACCTGGCAGCGATTTTAGACTGGGTTAACATGACAGCAAGGTAAATTTTGAAAAACAAAATCGTTGTACGGAATAGACTGATGGATAACGATGCGTCTCTGACGATAACCTGACTACATGATCTAAGGTAGAGCCAGGCCAAGCACGTCTATGCGGTTGTCGAGGTAGAGATAGGAGACATTATAACCAGCTTCTTGTGGGAGGCTTGAGCTGATGTACCTGGGTCTGGCCGCTGCAATAATGAACTGAACATTCCTGGGTATGTGATAATACTAGATAACATAACGTAACCTTATGTGGCATCACATAAGCATGTCCCAAGAGCCGTAATGTTAATTCATTAATTCCTTCATTTCTTCATTTATTTACTTTCAATTTTAAAAGTTTCCATTCCGTAAGCGCCTGTAGCTTTACATTTTTTTTTTTTTTTTAATTTTCTAATGTGTAATTTCATTTCTATTTCGTTCATTTACAATAATAAGTGTCGATCAATACCTGGCTAT
>CAJHNH020005924.1:222500-235000 GCA_905116865.2 Candidula unifasciata | reverse complement strand
AAGAAGAAGAAAGAAGAAGAAGAAGAAGGAAGAAAGCCCTAGAAAAGAAGAAGAAAAGAAGAAAGAAGAAAGCCAAGAAGAAGAAGAAGAAGAAGAAGAAGAAGAATCTAACAATCCCGTGCCTTCTAATGGTTCTCATGCTTGACAGAGACAAATGGTCCTATGCGATCTGCGACGGTGAAGTAGAGACCATCATTGAAACCTTCAAACAGAGGACTGAGATTTGTGAAGAGGCATGTACGGCTCCACTACCTGCCAAGAGACTTGATTATGCTAATGACGAAGATGGTAATGATGGCTTTGCTGGAAAAAAAAAGCAATTTATTTGTACTAGAAAAGTGCAAATTAATGATAATCTCAACTAGAACTGGTCCATCACTGAAGTATTTCAAAGAGGCGTACAAAAGTACAAGTTGCAGACATCTGTGAAACCGAAATGATAATAAACGACACCTAATGAACGCTGAACAAACACTACACAGGAATTCAAGAAACGGACAACCCAGACACGGGAATTCAATATGAGGGACAAACCATACACGGGAATTCAATAGGCCGAAGAGTTTTCTCCTCCATTTACGGACGTGCAAGCTGCTTCTTTCAATCTGCGAGGTGAAGCCTAATCAGACAGATTGCTTGCAAGTGTTTACTTCACGTCAACTGAAAGAAAACAGCAGCTTTGAATCCAGTTTGTGCTTCCGAGATAACTCCAAAAGGCATCAAATCTTCACAAATGTTGCCGTGAACATTTAACGAGGAGAGTTTTTTTTTTTCCTTCCCGAATATTGCAGTTTCGGGATTTCAGAACCAATCTTAGAAATGGCCAAGAAAGATTGGAAATCGCGGGGGTTTTGCGAAGTTTAAGCTGCTATGGCATTTGTTATCGGAACAACAGGCGCATACAAAGGCATAAAACATAATAATGATACATGATAAAGAAGTTAAGCAGGGGATAAACCACACAACAAATACCGCAGTTTTTTTTATTACTCAAGTTATTAATTCTTGATTTATTTTGTGAAGTTTGTCTCCATGTTTCTACGTTTGTTTGTTCTTAGTTTGCCAGCTAGTGTGTGATCAGCTGTAGATGTGTTCTTTTTTTTCCTGGGGTCTTGTCCACCGACTCGCTCTAACGACATGGTACGAACCATTCTTTGTGACCTGCAACTGGGAGGTAGGTTTGGTGATTAACGTCACAGATGAAACGTTTTTATATAAAATTAGGGGGGGGCGGGGGGGGGGGGGGCGGCTGCTTGGTCCTGGAGCATAGTGCCCGCCTCGAATGCTAGAGGTTCTGGATTCAATCCCCGGTAAGAGCTGGGATTTTTTTACTTGGACTTCTAGTAATTCCCCCCTGGTCTCTGGGTAGTGAAAACAGACGCCCGTTTGCATTGTTGCACACGTAAAAAAAAATCTCTTGGAAATCGAAAAGATCAAGCTTATGGCGCTACCAGAGCTAAATTTAGAGTTAAAAATCTACGCAAAGTATTTCAGGATCCTCGCCGGTGCTACAGAGCCTGTGGACTGTGCTGACCTTCTTTGGACTCAGACTTGAGTTAGAAGAAGAACGGAGCTCTTATCGGTTACTACCCGTGTTCCATGATGTTGATCCGTTGTTCAAAACCTCAAAACGATACATAAAATACGACAGAATAAATTATGTTTGGATTTATCAACTTTACACATTCGACTCTTCCAGCCATTTTTTTTTTTTTTAAGTATAATTTTTCTCACTGCAATTTCCGGTTTTATATTATCGTCATTTTTGATTGTTTTTAGCTTTTTTCAAGTCGAAATGAGCTCCCAATTAGTCTACTCTTAAGGCATGCTTGTGGGTAGGCAGTAAGTCTGTTCTTGTTTTCTCTTTAAAAGGGCCCTGAAACCCACATGGGGGAGAGTTGGAAGTATTCTTAGTCACTTGCGGCTTGACTTGGGACTTTGATGAGGGTGACTTGGGACTTTGATGAGGGTGACTTGGGACTTGGATGAGGGTGACTTGGGACTTTGATGAGGGTGACTTGGGACTTTGATCAGGGTGACTTGGGACTTGGATGTGGGTGACTTAGGACTTTGATGAGGGTGACTTGGGACTTGGATGAGGGTGACTTGGGACTTGGATGAGGGTGACTTGGGACTTTGATGAGGGTGACTTGGGACTTTGATCAGGGTGACTTGGGACTTGGATGTGGGTGACTTGGGACTTGGATGTGGGTGACTTGGGACTTTGATGAGGGTGACTTGGGACTTTGATGAGGGTGACTTGGGACTTAAATGAGGGTGACTTGGGACTTTGATGAGGGTGACTTGGGACTTTGATGAGGGTGACTTGGGACTTTGATGAGGGTGACTTGGGACTTGGATGTGGGTGACTTGGGACTTTGATGAGGGTGACTTGGGACTTTGATAAGGGTGACTTGGGACTTGGATGAGGGTGACTTGGGACTTGGATGAGGGTGACTTGGGACTTTGATGAAGGTGACTTGGGACATGGATGTCGTTTACTTGAGACTTGATGATAGTGACTTTGGACTTCATGACAATGATTTGATTACAGTGACTTGGTATTTGGTGACAGTGATTTTGGATTTGATGACAGTGACTTTTGGACTTGATAACGATGACATAGGACTTGATGACAGTGACTTGATGACAGCGACTTGACGACAGTGACTTGGGACTTGATGACAGAGACTTGATGACAGTGACGTGATGACAGTGACTTGATGACAGTGACTTGATGACAGTGACTTGTTGACAGTGACTTGATGATAGAGACTTGATGACAGTGACTTGATGACAGTGACTTGATGACAGTGACGTGATGGCAGTGACTTGGGACTTGATGACAGAGACTTGATGGCAGTGACGTGATGACAGTGACTTGATGACAGAGACTCAATGACAGTGACTTGATGACAGTGACTTGATGACAGTGACGTGATGACAGTGACTTGGGACTTGATGACAGAGACTTGATGACAGTGACGTGATGACAGTGACTTGATGACAGAGACTTGATGACAGCGACATGATGACAGTGACTTGATGACAGAGACTTGATGACAGAGACTTGATGACAGTGACATGATGACAGTGACTTGATGACAGAGACTTGATGACAGAGACTTGATGACAGTGACTTGATGACAGTGACTTGATGACAGAGACTTGATGACAGAGACTTGATGACAGTGACTTGATGACAGTGACTTGATGACAGTGACCTGATGACAGAGACTTGATGACAGAGACTTGATGACAGAGACTTGATGACAGTGACGCGATGACAGTGACTTCATGACAGTGACGTGATGACAGTGTCGTGATGACAGTGACTTGATGACAGGGACTTGATGACAGTGACGTGATGACAGTGACTTGATGACAGTGACTTGATGACAGGGACTTGATGACAGGGACTTGATGACAGACACTTGATGACAGTGACTTGATGACAGTGACTTGATGACAGTGACTAGATGACAGTGACTTGATGACAGTGACGTGATGACAGAGACTTGATGCCAGAGACTTGATGACAGTGACTTGATGACAGTGACTTGATGACAGTGACTTGATGACAGTGACTTGATGACAGTGACTTGATGATAGTGACATGATGACAGAGACTTGATGACAGTGACGTGATGACAGTGACGTGATGACAGTGACTTGGTGACAGTGACTTGATGACAGAGACTTGATGACCGTGACGTGATGACAGTGACTTGATGACAGTGACTTGATGACAGAGACTTTATGACAGTGACGTGATGACAGAGACGTGATGACAGTTACGTGATGACAGTGACTTGATGACAGTGACTTGATGAAAGAGACATGATGACAGTAACTTGATGACAGTGATTTGATGACAGTGACTTGATGACAGTGACTTGATGACAGTGACTTGATGACAGTGACTTGATGACAGTTACTTGATGACAGCGACTTGATGACAGTGACTTGATGACAGAGACTTGATGACAATGACGTGATGGCAGTGACTTGGGACTTGATGACAGTGACTTGATGACAGTGACTTGATGACAGAGACTTGATGACAGTGACTTGATGACAGTGACTTGATGAAAGTGAGATGATGACAGTGACTTGATGACAGTGACATGATGACAGTGACTTGATGACAGTGACATGATGACAGTGACTTGATGACAGTGACTTGATGACATAGACTTGATGACAGTGACATGATGACAATAACTTGATGACAGTGACATGATGACCCTGACTTGATGACAGTGACATGATGACAGTGACTTGATGACAGTGACTTGATGACAGTGACTTGATGGCAGTGACTTGATGACAGTGACATTGTGACAGCGACTTGACGACAGTGACTTGGGACTTGATGACAGAGACTTGATGACAGTGACGTGATGACAGTGACTTGATGACAGTGACTTGATGACAGTGACTTGTTGACAGTGACTTGATGATAGAGACTTGATGACAGAGACTTGATGACAGTGACATGATGACAATGACTT
Organism: Candidula unifasciata; assembly: GCA_905116865.2. Taxonomy (NCBI): domain Eukaryota; kingdom Metazoa; phylum Mollusca; class Gastropoda; order Stylommatophora; family Geomitridae; genus Candidula; species Candidula unifasciata. The sequence continues at coordinate 230,486 of CAJHNH020005924.1, read as the reverse complement.
GATGACAGTGACATGATGACCCTGACTTGATGACAGTGACATGATGACAGTGACTTGATGACAGTGACTTGATGACAGTGACTTGATGGCAGTGACTTGATGACAGTGACATGATGACAGTGACTTGATGACAGTGACTTGATGACAGTGACTTGATGACAGTGACTTGATGACAGTGACATGATGACAGTGACATGATGACAGTGACTTGATGACGGTGACTTTGGACCTAATGACAATGGCTTGCGACTTCATAACAGTGACGTGTGTCTCGGATTTGACTTAAAGGTTGACGGCTCAGTTCACCGTCTACAATGTGGCCCTGGACCTAATACGAAGATCTTATTATTTAATTCTAGCACCGTTTGTTGTCCTTTTCTTCCTTTGTCTGTTGCTAAAAGGAAACGTTCGCTACATCAATCCCAGTTGTGCTCACTTGAAAGACCCAACCTCAGGCCTTTTCAAATAAACAGCCAATCAAGATACAAACTGCTTGAACGTACACAATAAAACATCCAACAATCAACGCATGGCCAATGTGTTGGTCTGCATCCGTTTTCCTTCGACACCCCCACGTGAATGGATCTCGGGGAATCGTCCCGCTTCAAGTCTCAGCTCTCACCACCACGATCGACACAAACAGAAACGATCGATCAGTTGTACTCAACACTTTCTCGCTCTGGCGACGAAATCTTTCACTTGTAGCACATCCACGTCACAGTACATTCACATTTTCTGTTTTGTCACTTTTAATTTGGAAAGTTCTGAAAATCAGAAATTCATTTTGTTACTGACAGCAAGGGGAGGATACAGACGGCCGCGTTGCCAATTGACCAAAAGTGTTTCGATATTTCTTTTTTGAGTGCGATTTCAGCTTGGCAAATCTGTGTTGGCTACTTCAGAGGGAGATGAAGCACGTGTGGGAATGTCCTGAGTGTAGTTATATCAGTTTGTGATTCATTCATTCATTGGAGATCATCTGGAGACATCGGACATATAGCATGTTTATCACAGAATGGATGATCATTTGTGGTGATTTGAAATGTATTATTGTGTGTGAAAGTTGTACTAATGTTGAGCTGGTTACGTATGTGGCAAGGGGGTGGGGGGGGTGGGGTGGGGGTGTTATAACTCGGCAGCAACACTAGCAAATACATCGGTGACCGGGTCGCCTATTTGCTCGCCGGTAGACGACTTCGTCGCAGGTCGGGAGAGTACCATCAACAGTGCAGGAGTCCTTTTCATGGATCTTGGCGGCGTGCAGTGCTAAGTCATTTATATATGGCGCACATAACCTTGTCACAATTATAGCCTAAAGCTCCCCGTTCAGGGATGCTGGTTAAAAGTGACAATTTTTGTTTTTCAGCAAAGCAAGTTCGCGTTGGCTAGTAAATTTAATTGTGTTTTTGCTTTCGTTTCTTTCGCAATACGAAACTGAAATACTGGAACAATTTTTGTTTTACTCTTTTAATAGGAAGCAGCTTCAGAAATTAGAACTAACATCAAACTTAAAAATTTTATTTCTAATGTTGAATCAGTACTGTTGTATGGAGAGGACATACTGAGAACAACTATGCTAGGTAATAATAAACTACAAACATTCATTAACTGGTGCCTGTGCAGAATAGAATGAATTAAATTGTATGATAGAATCCCTAATGTAGAGCTTTGACAGAGAACTAAAAGAGTTCCAGTGGACCAAGAGGTGAAGAAAAGATTCTGGCGTTGAAAAGGACACACGTTGAGAAAACTTGAAAACAATATAACTAGAATCTCTTTGCACTGAAACCCACAGGGGGATAACAATGAGGAAGACCAAAAAACGCACAAACATAAGAAGAGGGAAGTTAGAGAGTGAAGTTAAAAAGATGGGGAGAACTTCGTGTGATAGAGAAGGATAGAACGACTTGGCGTGAGTTGGATGAGGGCCTATGCTCCTATGCTTCCAATCCACCCCCCCTCCCCCCCCCCCCCCCACCAGACGTTTTATCAGAGGGTAAATTGGCCATTAATTATTCATTCACAGAAGTTGTCTTTATAAAGTCAGTGTTTGTACATTTCATAATATTTAAAATATATTGTGGTATTTAATTACCATTTAGCACATTATTAATTCGATCTTATGTTACCTGGGCCCTCATAAGAAACAAAGATTAATAACAATACGCCCTACCAAGCATGTCGTAAGAGGTGATAAAGGATAGGGCTGGACGTCGAGATTAACGACATGATCCCTTAAAAAAAAACAATAGACAACAACCAATCAACAAACCAACATTATTAGTTTTTATTATAATTATTATAATTATTATTATTTTGCTGTCAAACTAGGATTAAGCACTTGAGAAGGCAAGTCGCTGCCTAGAAAATATATAAGTTAGTAAAGTAAAGATCCCTTTTCACGCCTTAGGGAAATTGGAAGAGCGTCCCATATTTTTACAGACCCAACGGCACTGGGTGGGTAATGTGGTCAGCATTACGCCGGCCGTCTTTACTTCCCCAGAACAGCCATTCTGGTACCCATTTTAGGCTGGGTCGACCATGATAAAAATCCATGCAGCCAGCAGTGGGTTTCGATCCCGGTACGTTAGATTTACGAGTCGGACTCGCAACGCCTAAGCCACGGACGCCGCTGAGAAAATATATAAGCCTACGCTTATCGACGGAGTAGCAAGATACGACTAGCCACAACTACTTAAAGATGAGTAGTAGTTGTGTAACCATGGCAATGAAACAATTTAACGCATAACAGTCATTACTTTAATGCACGCAATGTGTTAATATTTGCACTTGAGAAGTCTACGGAGCGATTTATCGAATTTAGCAAATTCAATATCTGATTCTATGTTACCAAATTTTCATGGTTCGCTGAAACTAGGGAATTTGATCGAATGTTTACGGTTTGTCAGTGTGGTCATATTTGTAAATATCAGTTTAGATAAAGACTCAAAATGCAAATGAATATAGACGCCGACTGACTTCTAGTTTGTATTTGTGAAGTATTTTTCAAATTTAAAAAAAAATCTGTGATATAACAGGCAATCGATTAGATAGTTTTCTTATCCTAGTTTCATAATTGTTTTCGTTGTTCCTAACTCATTTTGTTCTTTGTCTGGTAAAAGTTTTTGAATTTTTTTTTATGTTACTTTAAAATATTAGTTATATTCGTCATCTTTCGCATTTCTGGCCTTTCCGGTTCTTTGCTGTAGACAATAGGTTAGTTGCGTATCCTTCACAGGACGCTGCAGAACCAACCCTAGCAGCCCCTGGCTGTTGTATGGTTTCTCTAGGCAAATTTATATCCAGTAGTTTGCTTTTGCTTTTTGTACGGTCGGCTCCCTGATACCACTGTCGAAACCAACGCAAGGCGCATGACCCTCAGCTGGGATCAAACCCGGCACCCCGGCATTAAGAAGAGTTTGCATCGACTTAGCCACAGAGCCGACTGCGGTAGACAATGCCTGCCTTCATGTATCTCTCTGATAAAGCTTATCTTTCCCGTTTGTGATTCCAAGTGTTTGCGTCTGCTTGGACGCTATCTCTCCACCGTCTTCTTGGTGTAAATCAAGGTCTACTGACCTGTTGACTATTGTGTTCACATTTCTCTCTCTCTCTCTCTCTCACTTTCTTTCTCTCTCTCCCCCCCCCCTTCCCCCCCCTCTCTCTCTCTTATCTGATATACCTTCTTTATCTTGCAACCATTGCTGCCAAAATTTTTTAACGTTAAAGTAATAATCGACAACACAGCACTCGGGACACTCCCACAAGCGCTCCACCCGCATCTTTAGCAGCAAGCGAAGAGTTACAATTCCGATAGCACCTCATGGTGTTTACTTCTTGTGCTATATCGGCAGTTTCTAAGTTTATTCAGCCCCCCCCCCCTTTTTCTCGAATATATGACATTACTCTACCCCCCCCCCCCCCCCACCCCCACCCCCCTCGAACATATGACAGAAACCTTCAGCCCCCTTCGAATATATGAAATGAACCTCCCTCTTTAAATATATGACAGAAACCTCCCCGCCCCCTCGAATATTACCAGAAACCTGTCCCCTCTCGAATATATACCAGGACCCCCCCCCCCAACCCCCATATTCAAATATATGATAATAACCTTCCAACCGCCTCGAATATATGACAGGAACACATCCCCAACCCCACTCGAATATATGACATGTCCCCCCTCTCCCCCCTTACCACGAATATATGGCAGGGACCCCCCCCCCCCCTTCCACCACAATGTAAACCAAAAAAAATTGATTAAAAAAGAGGTTTACACAAGTAAAATCTCAAGCAGTATAAAGAAAAACTTATCAGAAAATATCCACATAAATCAAAGTGCCAAATAACATAAAACAAACTATCTTCAACAACTAGTAGTTTAGTGTCCACATGTCAACTTGATGGTTGGCACTGTTTTGTCTTGATGTTGTCTGCCATGATTGATCTGATGCTAGGACATGTGACAAGGCGACGTGTTAGACATAATTATAATGTTCATTGCAGTATGACAATGTTAGAAATACAAGATATACAAACCAACATAAATTTGCAATATTATTAATAAACTGATTAAAACTTCGATTGTCTCTGAAGTCATCCCCATGTTTTTAATCCCTCATTTCCATGTGGGATGCAATTTTTTTTCAGCCCACCCTGGCTTTTGCTGGGGGCCCTGAAAATAGCCGGGGCATATATGTGGCCTAGCCATAAATATTGTCTAACGGCTGAGTGGGGTTTCTGGGACCTCTCCACGTATGATCCTCATCTGCATGGTGGCACTTTGTGTCACCGGGTGTTTATCGTTTGTGTGATGTCCTGGTAAGGTTTAAAAAAAGTCAGCCAGTCAGTCGAATGTCTCTATATTAATCGTGTCGTGGCGTACCATATCTGTCTGCAGTCAGCAAAAGTTTACTCAGAGTAGAAGTAACAAACATGAATCGACATCCACCTTTGCCATAAGTGGGCAGATTGAAAGAATCAGGGCAATCTGTTAGGCGGAACTAATAATGGCCTCACGCCTAGCTCCGTCCATCTACACACTAGGTCACCTTTCATTGATGCTTGTTTAGGCTGGTCAACGTCGATCAAGCTTAGAGGAGTGTCCCGGTGTACTGTTGTAAAATGATCTCTCGTAGAACATAGGTTCATTCACGTCCGGCTGCATATAAATCTAGAGCTGGCCGTGGTTCATTGTATGGGGTAAGAGGGGGTTGGGGTTAGGGCCAGTTGTACATGTCATGAGGTTGATAAGAGCGCTCACATCCTGTAATATAGAGCACGCGTGATCACCCCTGCCACTTGAACTTGCGCTTTTCAAAGGTTAAGACATAGAATGATCGTCCAATCACAGTGTCCTGGCTGGATTCTGTCAATCATAAGTATGCAAATGGGCGGAGTCGGGCCTGAGTTTGTTACAAGTTCCTGTTGGGCTGCTGTCACACAAGAAACACCTGTGATTAATATCCACCCCAAGCTAGTCGCGTTATCATCTTTACAAGTGCATTTCAGGAGCATTGAGCTTGACGATTTAGGGCTGTCGCTTGTGCAGAACTGTGCAGGTTAAGGTGATTTTACTCCCGATCAAACAAATTCTATAATCTTACCGAGGATTCAAACCCTGATTTTCTAGGTGAAAACCCAGCACTCTAGCCCTTCGGCCAGGTGATCGGCTTTCATGTTATATTAAAAACCTAATTTATCCGATACCATTTTTGTTATGGTAGCCGCCATAGGGTGGCGGCTACACACTTGCTTTCGGATCAGAAGGTCGTGGGTTTGAAATAGAAAAGAGCCGAACTTTTTGCACACAGAAACGAAATTATTAAATAAATGAGCTTGCCTCCCAGGGGGGACCAGCCTTGAGTGGGTGCTGGGTAAAGTCATGGGAAGTAAAGGCTGCCCGTATAATGTTGACCACATCAAGCATCGAGTGCCGATTTGTCCTTGCATATACTGTATAATTGTATTGCTACATACCCAACACGCCTGAAGCTGTCGAAAAATGTTTCTTTACTATACGTTTTATTTATGTTATTTTAAATCCTTGATTTATCTTGAAACATTTCCTATTTTAATCTTACACTCTTTCCAATTTTGTAGTAGCCTAATAGCGCTGCCTATGCAAAATTTAGAGTTAAAAATCTACCCAAAAATCTACCCGAAGTATTTTAGGATCCTCGCCGGTGCTACGAAGTTCGAGCTCTGCGCTGAGATTCTTCAGACTCAAGCCTGTGTCAGAAGTAGAACGGAGCAATCGTGGGTTACTACCCGTGTGCCATGATGTTGTTACATCGTCTAAACCAAACCAAAACAAACCAAACAATTGTTTTCATATCAAATTTCTAATCTGACAGCTCCTTATTATATCTTATCTTATGTCTTACCTGATAAAATTTCCTTATTGTATTTTATTCCATTTCTTATCTGACATTTAATTGTTTGATTGTTAATACTTTTCACACATTACTAGCTCCTCATTTTGTTTCATACATTTCTTATCTGATAATATTTTTTTTTTTTTTTTTTAAAATTTGAGCTTTTATTATAATTTTTCCATTTTATCTAACATTACTTCATTGTCAGATACAACTTCCTGATTTTATATTTTAAAATCATTTGTTGTATGTTTAAACATTTCATAATCCTAATTTGTGTGTGCGTGTGTGTGTGTGTGTGTGTGTGTGTGTGTGTGGTTTAAATATTTTTCATAATCTTTTAACATGATCTCATATTTTCTTTTTACTTTAGAATGCAGTCAATGAATCATCCCTTCAGGTAATCTCTCCCCTGATCAGGAAAATAAAAACAATATTAAAAAAAAAAAAAAGAAGCAAGAACAAACAGAAGTTACTCACTCACCCTAAGCACGTTTAGACACATATATTATCCCTTTACCATGTGAGGGAAGCAGCTGAAACAGAACCGACATGGATTGTTTGACTCCTTCACCTTTGGATTTCACCGGAAACAGGTTCCGGTTCAACTCCAGTTCTATCGATTCCTCATCGAAACTGTCTGTTGATACACTGAGCCAAATCTCTCCTCTAGAGCCTCCAAAAGACCCACCCAGCTCAGGTGGTATTTCCAAAGGATACATAAAGAATAACAACAATAAGACAAGCAGGAAACAGTGTGTCAGTGCAAGCAGTGGTAGCCAGAGAAGCAATCACAGCAGCGGAGACAGCAGTGGAGGCTCGAGTGTAAACAGTGTTTTCTATAGATCAAAGAACGGTGCTGTTAATGAGTACGTCAGGGGGCCAAGTAAGGTTGGAAGAAAGACAGGTGCTCAAAGACTAATACCCAACGGAGCCGCTAAGGTCAACGATGCAACCCCATGCTTGTCATTGAAGTCAAAAGTAACATCTGAAGAAGTGACTTACACGATCACCGATGATATCGATGATGCTTCCAACCAAACAGCGTTTTTACCTCCGCCTCCAACGGATATTGACTCTGACAGCGATAGTGTTGGCAGATGTGATATTGGTGGTCCTTGTTCCCCACGCCATCACGATTGGAGAAGCTCTGAAGATCTGAGCAAGTCACCTACATCCAGGAGAATGGGGCGCGGAAACAGCAGATGTCTTTGCTGTATGCTTTTGGTCTTTGTGCTGTCTACAATTGGCTTGTCGTCAGTGCTGGTGCTTTTACATCTGGGGAAGTTGCAGTTGGCTGCGATTCAAAGCAGTCACAGGTATAATGAGAAAGGTGGTGGAGCACTCGGCGAAGGGGCTTTGGTCCGAGAGGTCAGTGCATTTTTTTGGGGGGCTATCAGTAAATCAATGGGTATATATATGAACTTCTATGTATATGTTAATTGCCTTAAGTCTTGATTTGTTTCCTAGCGTTTATTGTCTGGAAAATACCCGGGACAGTTATAAGACGAACTCTAGATAAGTGTGTGAACCTTAGACAACATGATCTCAACCAGTTCCTTGTAGCTATTAGCTCTGACATTCACGAGAAAGTTAGATGCCAACGGAG